>VZTD01003237.1:737219-806308 GCA_013397725.1 Rhagologus leucostigma
CCCTCCCCGTCAGCCCATCCGCAGCCAGGAGCAGAGACAAAGCACCCGAGCGGGGCTAATAAGGAGAAAGCTCTTTAATCCCCTCCGATTCCTTGTTATTTGCTCCTACCCACTCCCTGTCGCCCCCGACACACACCCCCCAGGAAAAATAAGGAGGGAAGGAAATGGGCCTTGACTCCAGAGCACATCTTTAGTGAAAGGTCTAGGGAGGGTGGTTTTAATTATTATTTTTGCTGGTGAAACCTGACAGCCTTCAGGCTGAGCTGCTGAAAGGGGTAAAAAAAAAATTAAAAAAAAAAGACTGCAGCAGATTTTGGGTGGTAGCAGATGAACCACTAAAAATGGGGCACATGATCCCCTTCCCCCTCCCCTGCCCAGCATGTCTCCATCTAGGATCTGGTTTGATGATATTTCCCTCAGAGCTTTGCTGCACACCATCAAGGCAGAGGAAAACAGGCAATTCACCAGCATACACGTTTCCGATACATAAAACCGCTGCTATGCATTTAAAACCCGGGCCTCGTTTTACCCAACTGAATACATCCAGGCATTCATTCTGCACCCAGCCGAGAAAAGGGCATTTACCTCTTTGCTAGGTGGCTATTAATATGCAGTAAAATTATAGCTGTACAACGCCAAATGTAATTGCCATAGATCATTTAGAGCAGATCCAGCAATTCAGCTGCTGGAAATACATGTCTGTGAATAACCATGCATCTGGTACAATGCCCTCTACTACAATAACCTGAAAAGAGACAGAAACGTCGGGTACTAGCTGCAATTAGTAATCCTATGGATGAAAAATAAACAATCAATAAGTACAAAGCAGCAAGGTCCTATGAAATATAGAGATCATTTCTGTCTGCGGTGATACAAATAATCCAACTCCCACAGACAGACAGTTCTTATTTAAAATACACAGTTAAAAATGCACTCCTTTCATGATGTGCTTTCAGAAAGCCCTAGTTAGAGAAGACAGTTGGCCATGATTAATGAATGTAGTAGAACTCGTGTACCAGTAAATATGGACAAATATACAGACGGCCAGGGGAGAGTTGCGGGGAAATGTTTGCTTTAGTAGGTATTATCCTTGCACCCCTGGAATCCCTCTTTCTCCTCAGAAGCAAACACCTGCTTTTACTCAGGGCTGCTGAATGGAATCAGACTGGAAGAATGCAGTGAGTGATGAACCACAACAGGGTGTGCGTTAGCCGGCTCTTGGTGCACGCTTCAAGTGATCAGAGGCGTTCAGCCAGGCACACCAAAACCTGTTCTGCTAATGCACCTCCTGATGTGGCTCCCTCCCAGGATGGTCGCGTGTGGCTCCATCTACTTTTAATTTTGTTCTTTAACATATTCCCACACTGTGCTACAGGTTCCATCTGAAAGCAAAAGGACCAGCAGAGAGGCTATAAATGGCACTAGTGTGCTATACCTGGTGACAGGGCAAGGACCACTTCTTTGCTTTTTGCTATTTGATCTTTCGGCCATCTCAACAATAGACCAAATTTTCCAAGATGGTTATCAAAACTATTCTGAACATGCAGTGAAATGGAGAGGACCTCACCTGGCTGCTGCGCATCATTCCTTCACTCCCAAGCAGGGTACCCAGAGAAGGGAGAGAATGCACACTGCACCAGGACATAAAAGCAGTAGTCACTCATGCCTTCACTAAATGCCTTGCAACTCACCTCCAGAAGGGAAGGGGATGAGAGCAGTGAATGTTTCAGAACCTTGCTCCAATCACTAGACACAATGAACGTGTGAAACAGCCACGTGTCCACAGCTTGTCTCCCACCTTTGAGATACTGGAGTGTCTTCAGAGTGGGAAGAGCCAAAACCAAACGCCAGATCTGTAAGAAGATAAAAATTAATCCACGCTGTAGTCTGGCAGTTCGTTCCACCCTCTCCTATATGGCTGGATGTGCCTGGAGGAAGTTACCAAATGCTAAAAGATGCCAGCTACAGCAACACCAATGGAAATAATCGGGGAAAAAAAAACCAGTATCACTCCAGTATCACTTAAGGTAGTTTTTCAACTCAGAAGGTTGAGCAGCATCAAACACAGCATGTACAAATAAGTGAAATTGCCTTCGTTTGTTAAGAAGTCACCTCAGACCTTCTCAGTCAGATACCAGTCTGACAGAATACGCAGCCTACATCCCTTTCTTGAGGACTTTTCTTTGTAGAAAGAAAAGTCACAATCGTTGCACAGTCATAATATTGAAGAGGTGGCAAACCATGGCAATGACTTGCTGCTGCCTGTCCTGATTTGTAAACGTGGACAGGGATAACTGTCCGTTTAAGCTTCATGAAAATCTGCAGTGTGTTTAAGCAGAAACAGAACTTGATCAACTATTCAGACCTCTGACACCTTTTTCTGTCTGTTACATGGCCAAATTTTGAGGATAATCTGGAAAAAAGAAAAGACACAAGACCTATTTCACCAAATACTTTCTTGAATAAAGCATTTAATTAATTAACCAGCAGCACATGTGTTCTAGGATTCTGGTATTGTCAAGTGCCCTTGTGCAATAGGACCACCATATAGAGGTGAAGCATATGTGAACTACATGTACACAAAATTCTTAGAGACAACACCAAATGCTTCAGCTCAAGGTATTTCCAAAGCATGACAACAGATTATATTACTTGTTCACTGCGAGCACACTTTCTAGCTATGATAGCTCAGTTTCACTTAGAAATCAAGAAAACCTTACTGGGCTCTCAAAACCCAGTATCAGACTGGAAGTATGAGATGTCAGACAAACACACAGAGCTTCTCGCAGTTCTGCAATCACAGATTCCTGGGACAGAAGGCATGAAGTGTTACTAAATACATTAATAAAAGCTTGCACAACTGGTTGCACATTTCTGCTGCTTCTAGTCATTTCTTAGTGGAAAAAAACTCAACACAAAGTCTGTTGTATTTTGGAGTTATGGAATGATTCAGTTTGAGGCACAACAGTATGATAAACTAACTGTTGATACATTTTATCATAATTTTATGTGAAAGAGATCAGTTTTAGGGGGTTTAATTTATTTTTAAACTTCTTTCCATTTTTATGTCCTACATGTTACGAACAAATTAATCATGCATAATTTGCAGATGGACTTAAAAATACCACGCTTATGTTTAAAATGGCACTTTACAATATGTAAATATAGCCAAATTGCTCTAGTTTTAAATACTTCTCAGGAAGGGCTGGAATATTTTTTCAGCTACAATATCTCAAGTAAAGGAAAATTACCCAAGCAATTTGTGTAAAGCACGTACTGGTATCTCAGATTTGACAAAAAAAAAAAGCTTTATGCTCTTTCCAATAAACTCAGTAAGAATTTTGCAATGGATTTTATTAGGATTAAGATCAGGTACCGAAATCTCAGATTTTTTTCTTTGGAGAAAGATCAATAAACAATCCTTTAAAAATATAATCTGTTGCTAGAGGGGCTGAGGCAGCTTTTTTTTTCCCACTAAAAGCAAAGAATCATTTCTTTGTATTTGACATTTCAAATCCCCTCTTAGTTTCTTTTAGAAATCCCACAGTGTTTGATGTGCCATATCTGTGTATCTTGAAAAGGATATTACAGCGTGGAGTTCCTCACCCCACGACACAAAAGTTGCCTGATCCCCCCTAAGACTGGAAACTGCAGCTCCTGCAGCACTGATCAGCTGTGACTTTCAGATGAAGATGAGCAGGAATTTGAACTCTGGCTTTGACAGCTAGCATTTGTGCAAATGGTTTCTCATGTTGTAGCCTTTTCCTCAATTTATGTTTACAGGCAGGAGGACTGGAGGACTTTCAGGTCACAGTGTAGGAGGGGCAGTGGACTCTTTCATGGGCTGACGGGTGGCTGGCAGCTCCAAAAAGGATCTTCCAAAGTAATCCAGAGACCACAGAAAGGGCTCAGCCTGGTATCCTTCTGACTCAGTCACATTTCTGACAGCATTGAAAGAGCCGTGACAGCGTGAGATATTGAGGCGGTGAGTAGCTCTCAGTTGCACTGGACAGAAACATATCTCTGATACAGAAACTTAGCATAGTGGTACTTTTTATAATATGTATGTGTTGCATGCACAATAGGACAAAGCTACAAAATACGCAGTTGTAAGTAAGAGAAAGAGTAGTAAGAAGAGTGTCAGCTAGAATGTTGTGAACTGTGGTGTTAGAATGGGCACGAGAGAAAATGGTGAGAAAAAGAGGAGGAGGGAGAGTCCCAGGCAGGGAATGCAGTGAGTTGGTTATCTTGAGATCTGTGATTCATTGTAGAGAATGTGCACTACCTGCACATATTAGAGTACTGTAGGGAAGAAATCAGGATGAGGAAATTCCAAACTCTTTCAATAGGATTTATGAGCTTTAATAATCCAATGGCTCAGGGTCACCTAAGAGCCCAGGAACTGCTTGGCTCACTAATACAAGTGGCTCTAAGGAGACATATGACAAACATAGCATCTGCCAGAGAGTAGTTGCAGCCCTCGGCACAGGAGCCATAAGAGCCACAAACAACTTCACTGGCACAAAGCAGTTTCCCATCAAGATCTTCCCAAGAAAAGTCTTTATTGCAGCTCTTTGTCTAAAGCAAAGTATAAAAGCATAGGTTACCTCCCAGCACACCTGGCCAGCAGACAAGCTTTGGTGACAATTTTCAGCTACCGCTGTAAGATGGGGGTAATACAGGCTTTCAGCACAGGTACATGGTGTCTCACTCACTGCTAAACCATCAGAGACCAACACCTGCCCTTAAGGTGTCCTGGAAAAAGGGAAGCCAAGGGACCAGGGAACTTCTTGGGTAAGCAACTGGATCCAGGAAATGACAGAGAGGGGGAAAGAAGAAAAAAACAATCTTGAGAGGAATCCCCACTTACCTTAGAGAAATCCTGCCAGAGCAATATTAAGAATAGCAGTAAAACATGCTTGAGGAGTTGTAGGCTTGGTTTAACACTCAAATACCAAGTATATTTTTGAGAAGACCATCACCCCAGCTGTAGATTGGACACCATATGAAAACCTAGAGAATGAAGTTGGCAAGTGATTTGGAGGTGAAAAAAGGAAGATTTGCTGTGCCAGTCAGCCCATGTAACTCTGAGTACTCACTAACTACCAACTCTTCCATTTGAAATTCTCCTGAATGTGGTACCTTGTTAACTTTTGCCTCTAGAAGGTCTAGTCTTCTCTGAAATGCATGTTTTAAATGTAAGAGAAGGCTCCCAGTTTATATGAGGCCTAGGCCTACCTTGCAGGTATTTTTCACGAGTCACTTGATACTACAGTACTATGTTGACACTCTTCAACCAGATACCATTTTTCAGTTTTCCTTTAAAATTTTTAAGAATAATGTTTAACTTCTCACATCGGAATCTCTAGAAAGAATCCTGGCCACAGCGTCTGTGTAACCTGGATGTGTTGGTTTCCTGCTGCCCACCCTACCTCACTGCAGTGTATGGTCTGAGGCTCACACTGGCCACCTTTATTAACTCATCCACTTAGAGAAGCAGCAAAAAACAAACATTGGCCATGAAACTTGTTCAAGAGGAGGTGGGGATGCCCTCCACAATAGAGAGAGTTATGAGAGTAACAGAATTTTCTGGCAGATCAGCTCCCCTCACAATCCATGTGGAATTAAGTACTTGCCCCCTTTTAGGCCATGTTGTGCTTTACATGCAAGACTGTGTGCAGATGTGCCAAAGAACAGGAGCAACCTGAAAAAGCACCTAAACAAAACAAATCAAACCGAACAAAAAATCCCAACCAGTGCTAAATCACACTTTCCAAAAACAACCCTTTACAAACTACTGGAGGCAACCTCTTTTCACAGCTTATGTATCATCACACTAGTTTTGTTCATCCTCAGTAAAAATGACCAGAAAAGGCAGATATGTAACCACAATTTGGCATAGGCAGTGTGACTCGACTTTGAACCATCCTACTCAAAGATCCCAAAAGTAGCAGCAGCCCTACAGTAAGCAGAGAATAATTCTTGCTATGTCATTTTAAAAGCCTCTCAAGTTCTGTCAGTGGTGAAAAAATGTGGCCTTTATTAGTTGGAGGTCTTAGAGGTTTTTCAAGGAGCTCTGGGTTAAAATCCTACTGAGGTAATCACCTCTCCATTTTCATTCATTTGGACCAGTGTTCCTTTTCTTAAAACTGCCAACCAAATGTGAGATTAATTAGCATTAATTTAGCAATTTGCAGTGTTTCATCTTCAACACTTGGAATAAACTTTTGTGTTGGCTACTGGGCTGCAGAAAAGAGACAGAAAAGAATGAATGCTTATGTAAAAATTAGGTACATTCGGCACCAAGTGATGGAGGCAGTAGGAAATCCCACAACAATGTACTTCGTGGACAGAACACAAAGACAGATGCTTAAGCTTCCAGCATTTTGAGGTCTTCAGCCTTTCAGGTCTTGGAGTCTTAAGCATAGTTATTTCTAAGTCACTGCCCTTAAGATAATACTGTTCCCTCAAATTTTCTCCAGCTGCCTTCTTTTTGTTTCGCCTTGCCTTATCCACTAGACATATTTAAATTTTCTTTTGTTTGGAATCTACGTTTTTTCACGCCCTAAAATTATAGCCTTTGCAATATGCAATAACTGTAGAAAGTCCCTTCATTGAAAGAGCAGAACATGGTACAATTTTAGCATCATATAATTTCCTGCATAATTGTTAAATCATTTTCTTCCTTTTCTCCCTCCCCCTCTCTTTCTTTTTTTTTTTGTCAGTAAAGAAAGATTCAAAGTGCATATCCAGAGAGAGAGACAGACAGAAAACTTCACTGCCACATAATAATGTGCTACACTGCGACTCACCTTTATTGCAACAACAGTCGTGCATCAGTGACAAGACTTTCCCTCTATATTGCTTTGGTCGCGCAGCATTGGGCTCTGTACTCAAAGGCACTATTGGTTCACAAATGTAAACCTCCTTGTGTGTTTGTGACATTGTATCCCCAAATACCACATCATAAAAATATTAAAACAAAACTGTTCATAACATTTTCCTGTGCACCATCTGGGCCTTGCAAGAAAGCTGACATTATCTGTCAAACTAAAGATAACCACATTTTCTCTCTCTTGTATCGTTAATGTTTGTCATCGCAAATTTCACTTTAATGCACCAATTACATTATGACATTCTTAGAAACTGAATGGCACTAATGACTTTCATTATTATTTACACACTTCCTTAATTATACGGCTCTCCCTCTCATTCACAACATGTTCTCCCTCATAACACTCGCTCCGATATAAAGCTAATGAATTTTAAACTTTCTATTACATAAAAGCCCATGATTAATTACCCAGCTTCCCCATCTCTTTATGATGCACAATACAGAGCTCTCCTGCAGTGATGCAGGAAAGGGGGGGAAGTGTGGAACTTTTATTCCCTCCTTAGTGAAAGCAAATAGAGAGATAAATAAAGTATCTTTCTCTTTAAAGTGGCATATGCAAATTTAATTGAAAACAAATATACATCAAACCATTCCTCAGGAGAAAGCTAAATATCTCTACCTCAGCTGCATGTAGTAAACAGGATAATAATGGCTATTCTTATCATCTTTAATTTTTCATGACGAGAATTTTTTAATATAGCTCAAGCGAATGAGAGGGTAGAAGTAAAAATACATGGTTTTTACCTAAGACATTTAGTGTGGCATGGTGTATCACCAAGATCAACTATTTATGTGGTTTTAATTATTCAGAATACTGGACTCCCTCACTGATAAAAAAAGACAAGACAAAAAAGCCCAAGGTTGTACCAGCACCACACCAGTTGAAGGGCAGTTGTGACAAATATAAATTACTGCATTTCAGACTGCCAAAGGTAATACAATAAACCAGAGCCTAGAAGACTTTGAAAGACATTGTGGGGACACTGAACAGCCTAGCAATGAAATTCAGAGCTCACTAAGTACTGATACAGGCTGCAATCTGCACAAGCTGTACATGTCTCAATGCCTATGCTGCCAACAGAAATTGGATTCCAGCAGCCAAAGGTAAGTTTACCGACAGTCACGGGAGAAAGAATGGGTTAGTTAAAAAGTGTGGCAACTCTTACCCCATTTGCTGGCTAGTAAAACTGACCTTAAGACTGGGGGGAACCTGTACATATAAAAAATTTATTTCCTATCATTCCAAGGAAGTGCCCTTGTATGCCTCTCCCAACTTAGTAAAGCAGGAGTCAGTATCTATGCAAATACATACAAGGAATATAGTCCCAAATGGGACAAAAGCCCATCCTGTCATGAATGAATTGATGGATATCCAGCTATGAATGACATATTCATTTAAAGTAAGTATGGGACACTTAGAATGATGAAGATTAATTTGTCAGAGCCATTTACCTATGTTTTGTCTTTATATTAACTCCTACTGCTCATCTGCTGCAGATAAGAAATTTTGCTTTGTTGTGAGAAAAGCTTTTTCTTTTCCAAATTTGGTTTGTTTTCTTTTTAATACCATGTACCTTAAATGTCTAATCAGTTTCCAGTGTCATGGAAAACCCAGGAAGCATATTGCATTAAATAATTCCCTGGAAGTTTAGTACAACACAGCCATACGATGTAGCTTCAGCCTTGTGAAAACTCTGAGGGATGGTAACTAAGGTCTGTATGGTCCTACACAGCAAATAACTTGAAATTTTCTCAAGGTCTGATCCAAGGTCCACAGAGTAAGATATATCATCTTCATTTAAGATCTCATTCCAAGGCTGCTACTCATCAGCAGTTTGAATTACGAAACTCCCTAATACCAGAGAATATTCTGTAGTTTAAAAATGAAAACCAAACTCAGATTAATAAAAAATCAGTACTTCCATTCTCTTTAATGTTGTTTTGTATGCTGTGTATGTTACAAAAAGTTATTAGGAGTACATTATGAAGCACAAAGTATAAAATACTCCTATTATTTCTTTAAATCAACAGCTAGAAGCTGAGCTTTAGAGGGCAGGCAGGCTCCTGGCAGAAATTTAACAAGTAGCAGACGTGGAAGAAAGAGACACAGATGCAGAAAGAGAGCAGGTCTCAGAATAAAATTAGTTTTCTGATTCTAATAAAGTTACTTTGTTTAGCAGTCAGAAAAAAAAGGCAGCTATTCCAGCTTTAATCAACACGTGATTGAGGGATTCACCATTTTTCCTCAGATATTGTACAGCTGCTCTGTGTAAATAGATAGCATCTTCCTGAAATCCGTTTTTCTCAAGATTCATCTGCTTTCTGTGGCTATTGCAGTTCATCTTCTTTTGCTGACTCTGGGGTCAAGAGCCCTGGACTAAGATATCTATAGGACATGTAATTTTATATTCAAAGCCTCCTGATATTTTCGGCAGAGAATGTGAGGCTGTCACAAAGGGCCAGATTATGATCCTCAGTCACCTTTACATGCCCCTGAAGAAATTTCAGAATGCACTTAAAAAGTCTTTGATTGGCATAAGAGATGTCCTATATGCTCTTGAAAAATTGGACCGTGACCTTAACTTCTGTTCTATTTGTTGGTGGTTTTTATTGCAGATAATTTTCCTTAAAATTTAGTGATTAATGAACCACACGAGCTGCTAATCTTGATGACTGTTTCCATGTAAAATAATTTCTATGTTAGACACCTTCATAGTTTTCCAATGTTATCTGGGAATAATTGTACTGTAAAGAAGAGTGTAGTCCTTGGACTCCTTCAGGTACTGACTATTAGTAATAGCAGTTACACAAAAGAAATGAGACATCACAGAGTAAGACACAAACATAATAAAACAGCTAAGCTAATCTTTATACAAAGATATTAAAACAACTGCATAATGTCCATAATAATGTCAGAATAAGTGAAATTAGTCACAACTGTGACTAATGGGACACCTAATTTTACCTATTAAGTGGCACGAGGATTTGCAGTTACAATCTTATGATCCATTCTTAACGCAGACCAGACTTCTGATAAATTTACAGCCCACAGGATCAACCGATTAATATGACAATTAAGATAAATATATTTTAATGGCATATGGCATTATCCTTATGCTGTGTAGCTTTCAACAGTATTTTTGTTTATTATAATATTTGTGTCATGAAATTCTAGCTGTTTAAGATAATTAAATGTGTTTATATCACCATATTCCCCCAAAGATGAATTAGACATAGGCCCTCCAGATTTCTTATGAAGAAGAAAAGATTTATTAAATAATTTGAAAGTGAGACAGGCCTGGCAAACAAATCTTTTTTCAAATCTGTAACTCTGTTACCTGGCCCTGTGATCCACTGCTTATATGAGCATGTAAGGCATGAAGCCTTCTTCCCATCTGCCTTTTTTGTCTAAGTCAGGAGAGCTTCAAGGCTTACAGAGGTGACAGAGAGGGAAGTGCTTCAGAAGAGTGGAGATAGGGCAGAGAGAAAGGCAAGATGCCACTATGAAAACGAATTAGTGGTGGTGGGGAGTAATCTGCTGTAGCTTGTTCTTACAATTGATTTTGTTGTTGCACACTATATAAGATCTCTGCCTATATGAGCCCACAAAAGATGAGCCGTGCATCACCCGAGAAAGCTGCATGTGAAGCAACATCATTAGGCAGAAACCAGGTCTCGACTTCAAATATCAGAGCTCTGATCCTGATTCTACCTTTTCCTGAATTGATCATTTTGAGGAATTCAACCCGTTTCCTGGTGCCTTTGTTTGTTCTTCACAGCTGCTTCTTCTGATCTTTCTTCTGGCTATTGTAATTCTGGGGAAAGTACTATCTGTCATTATGAACTTCTGTCATGGCAGTCTGCAGAAATGTAACCTCCTACATCCCAATCTGAACACAGTCTCATTGAAGACGATGGGAGTTTTACATTGATCTTGGCAGCAATCTTGTTTGCCAATAACATCATCTGTATGTATTCTTTTGAAATGTTTCATATTGATTAACACAGATTTTAAAAGCACAAACAATAAATTATTCATTTTGATTTATAAAGTAGTTATAGTAAGTGTTTATCGCAGGGAGAGTATTTTCATACAAATCAGAATACTTAGAAAATAAGCCAAAAAACCCCAACAAATCAGCTTTTCTCTGTATTATAAATGTAATATCTTTTCTATAAACACAAACAAAACTCAGAAGTTCTTTCCTGAAATGCCTCAGAAAAGAGATGAGCCCAGAAGCCAGGAAAGCCAGCAAACACCATAAAAGACAGTGCCTTTATGGAGAACATATTACTGTCAGCTGCCCTGCATTGAAGGCACAAGCACCTCTGACTGTTCATCATACGAGTATGTTGAACAAATGGTACTAAATCTGCAGGAGTAAAATTAAAAAGCTCACCAGTTTTTGATAGAATTGCACATCACTTGAGGACCTAGATGAATTTGATAGTTTGATACAGGGCAAAACCAAGACAGACCCAGTCATTTGGAAATACTGCAAATAAGGTCCTTAAATCGTCATGCCCTGCTATGGAGAATAGCACACATTAGGGACATGAATTTAAAAAAAAAAAAAAAAATGCTGCAGTAAAATCTTATCTGCACTTAGCTGCGTCTCTCATTCTGATTATTCGTACAATACTTTGTACAGTAAACTGTATTTTCTGTGTATTGCCTTCCTCCTACCAGGAGTTGGCAGCTTTTAAGCTTGACTGCAAGGATGCGGCAGGTAGCCAGCCTTGCATACCTGAGTATCACAGCCAAAGTGGTGTGCTAATTTCCAAAACAGCAGCAGGGGAGCCATAGTAGGGCCACCAGTAAAAGCATCACAAACTCCTAAATAGCAGAGATCTTTCCTTTTAATTGCAGTGCCTAGCAATTTTTTCAAGGGTGAGCATTTGTCCAGTGTTCCCTGTAGGCCTTTTGTCAGCTTCTGTGCACTGTTTGTTTTGCTGATGCTCCTCAGCACACGTGTTGATAGCTGGTAAAGCCATACATATCTACACATCCATTTGAGAAAATGGGCAAAATTAAAAGCAGACAGTGTTTCAATGCTAGTCTTCTCCAAGACTTTTAGTGAACACCTGTAAAGAAGGTAGCCAAGAGCTGTGTCATGTCTAGAGCAAGATGCCATGCCAGGAGTGTAAGAAAAACTAGACTTTGCAGTGATACAGGACTTCACAAAGTATGATGGTAGCACACCTTATGGGTCCCCAAGATCCATGGGTCCCCAACATACTCAGATGCTGTTTCCCTCTTCTCCATTACCCTTTACATCTAAAAAATAAACTATTTCAGACTTTCTTTGCTCTTCTATTCCTCCATGGTACTGTCCTGTGTCCCATGCACTCTCTCATTTTCCTTTCTCTCTCTCCGTATTCATGCTGGAGGGTATATCATGATGAGGTTCTCTAATCAATTGTCTGACTCATTGCCTTATGGCAGAATATTGCCATGGCTAATGACTAATATAACTGCAGGATTTCCAAATGTCATCTTATAAGATCTTACAGACTGCCTATTAACTATTTTTTAGGCTTGTCAGGATTAGCTGTGTAGCAAAATAAAACAGTATGATTTAGCATAGTAAACTCCTTTCTCAGCAACTGATTTCTATTTATAGGTATAGCCTAAATAAAACAGTATAGGACAAAGTATTTCTAAACTGAGAAATGCTCCATTTATGAGCAGCTTTTCCTATGATATTGAAAGTGTTTATCTGCACAGTGAGTGACAAAAAATAGTAGCTGAAAATTTCTACTTTTTGGAAGATTGCAATTGATACTTACATTCATGTTATGATTCATTATAAAAGAAGAAATGTGTGAAACTTCCAAGAGAAATAGTTAGATGCACTGCCTTTGTTGATTTTTATTTATGCATACAAAATACTCTTCCCTCCACATTACAATTTTGTGATGAGCTAAGAATTGGAACAGCACATTTTCTCTCTGCAAATCCTGTGTCCCTGAAAATGAAGCTGATATTTGCCCTTTCCCTTAAATGCAGTTATTCTATACTAGCAAATTACTTTTTAGATTGACATGAAAACAACACATTTACTTTTAATAAGAAGAATTTTTCCCACTAATAAGAATTACCACAAAAAAAGCAGTAAGAATGTAGGAGGTATAAGGAGAATTGTAGATGATTTTCAAGTGTGACAAGATACAGAGGATGCTTTGCTGCAATCCTAATGATCCAGTATTATTTACAGACACATACATTAGTTCTATTATTCTTTTCTTGCCATGCTCATTGAACTACAAACATTCTCACCCATTTTGCTTTTTCAAATTCCTGCACAGGCATGAACAAAGAACTAGCTAATCACAGGATTTTGATACTAGCTAATCACAGGATTTTGATACTTCCTCTGGGCAATCAACTATTACAGTCCCGCAGTTTGACCATTCCTAAAAATACAATAGTATTCGACCATCTCTCTTGCACAAAACTAATTTCATCATTGACAAATTTCCCAGATATCCATTTATAAATACTTACTGACACCTTCTTGATCAACTCATCTGGTCACCTTGCCACTGATGGTAAAATGACATTGATGTAAAACAAACATCCTCAGAGATACTGTGAGAAGGGTGAAGTTCTGGGGAGTGATAATTTTTTGCTGGTGATTGTCAATGAATTAGCAAGAAGCATTATCTTGGGTATAAAGGAACAGAGCCTATAGCTAGAGAAGGAGGTACAATATCAAATTGGAAAGTGTACTGTAAAGATTGGTGTTAGAAAACTAATGAATAATGTCACAAGACCTTAAACTAGCTATTCTCATTGAGACAGCTTGTTAGATCATCAGATTGCCTAGATGAAAAACCTGCTCCCATTACTTGCGTGTTTGTGGTGTCAAACCCAATTAGTGTTTCTCCAGATGAATTTTCATTCATTAGAGTTGGAGAGCCAAGTAGAAAAAAACACAGCGGAAGTGAATTTGTTTCCCCTTCATGAGCAGAATTTTCTCTGCACGTAGGTGTCACAAGTATGAGAAGCACACACCGAGATTGTCTCTAGTGACTGTCACAGCTCTGTCCCATCCCCACAGCCCGGCAAGCTTTGTTTCCTCTGGCACCCAGCCTCCAGCCCAGAAAAACTAAGGAATTCCACCCTATTAACCTGAAAAATCCAACACAGCAGGAAAAATTCCACCTATCTACTCAGCCTGTGCTAATTTTCTGGCTGCCCTCATCTCAGCCAAAACAGGGTATGCCCGCCATCAGTCTGCCCATGTTTCTAATTCATTCTGTGTATGTGGCTTGTTTTCCCCTCAAACCTCACTATGCAAAGGTAAACCACTGCTGACTCCGTCCTGTGGTTCCACTTTAGCATGTTCACATCAGGTTACCCTATCTTACAGTACCAGAGTCACTTTACTAATATTTCCTCTAAGCCCAGGATCTGGTCGAAGAAAGAAGAATTTTGGCAGCATGGGTGAAATCAATGCTCTGTTGAATTCATGCCACTGATTTCACCTGAGCCTAATTTTTACAACTTGTCTTTATATGAGGGTTATACAACAGTGGCTGAGTTTTAAAATTGCTTATTTCCTGTTCTGTACTATCTTAACTTCATGCAGTGCACCTAATACACTGCCTTAGAAAACTGATGAAATATAAAGGCTATTTGGTTGTCTCAGTTTTTAAGAGTAAATACTGCAGGCATTTGTTGTTTTTTTTTTTCTTTTAATCGAGTGCAAAACTTTCCAGGTGTTGAATTTGTAGTGACATTTGCAACGTTCCTGAAGCATTATGAGGGGAACCTGTGAATTTTAAGTAGGGATGATCAATAAGGTTTGAGAAATATTCTATTAAAACTTATACCTCAAGCCCATGGTCCTGACAGAGCTGACACTTAGTACATACTCAGTCTTCATCATTTTTATCATTTTTCCTATTCTGTGGAAACACTACTGATCTTGTTTTGACTGTCAACTATACAAGCAAACTATTAAACTCCTCATTTAATAAGATAATCATTTTATAATGGGATTTAAAACTCTAGGTGCAACACAGTCAACATCAAACACTGGCTTAAATCTCTTGCTTTAAAAATGAAACAACCCTTTTACCCTCTTCTGATGACAAATATGAATTCTAGTGCATCTGTGGCTCGTGATAGCAAAGGTTCTATATGCAGGAACATGCTTTAAGTTAACTTGGGGTGCTGTTAAAGAAACCTACTCCCTGCAGCTGAACTGAAATTAGGTTGCTTTCTTTCAGTTTTTTAACGGACAGATAATCTGAATGTTCAGTTTTGCATCTGTTACACAATTGCTTCTTTATTCTGAGTCATTTGGTAACCTCCAAAGTAGTTCACTCTTCTTGAATTAGCTGCATAGCGTTATAGATCATGCAGACAGAAAAGCCCATCTCCTTGCTCCTGCACAGCCAATGTGCTACAGGGCTCCCGTATCAGCGGAGTCATTGCAGTGTATCTTAACTCTAACAGATGTTACTGCTGGTCTCTCTCAGAGCCAGAAGGGAAAATAAAAGAAAGAGAAGCAATGGATCACAGGCCAAAACAATTGCTCGGTTCCAACAATAAAACACTACGCCCATGGAGGTGGACTGGGACAAAAACAAAATGGGTTTTTTTTGGATCAGTATCCAACAGCTAGAATAGGAGGTGATACCATTTTTGCACTAGAGGAACTGTCTGTTTTGCACACAAACCCCAGTTTTTGATGGAGTCAGAAACTTTGAGTCCCAGCTGTGCCAGTGATGTCCTGCAAATAGGGGTCCAGGAATGGAGAAATTAATTTTTCCTTCTTCTGAAGTACTAATATATTATTCGGTACTCAGTAGTAGGTGTTCTTCCAGGATTATTCACTCAGCTGAATTAGATTCTCTTCTGTTTTGCTTTTTAACTACGTGATAGGTGTTGAGAGAATTAATTTTCAATAAAAAATAGCCTCAGCTGGCTGGTGAGACAAGAAATGGCACCTGGAAAAATGAAGGAAGTCCAAATGAAAGTATGTTTTAAAATATAATTTAATCGATAATATAATTTAATCGAAGACAAAAAAAATCAATCATGAAATTAGAAAGGACTTTCAGGTGAATGACAAG
Source organism: Rhagologus leucostigma (assembly GCA_013397725.1). Taxonomy (NCBI): domain Eukaryota; kingdom Metazoa; phylum Chordata; class Aves; order Passeriformes; genus Rhagologus; species Rhagologus leucostigma. Next base: position 753,202 of record VZTD01003237.1, read on the forward strand.
TTACTATTGTCAATCCAAGCTTTGCTGAGAAAACAGACCAGTTCGAGGAGAAGAAGAAAGAACAATGTGTTCGAATTTCATGTATACCCTATAAGCACTCCATGCAATTAATGTACCGAAGATAAGAAAATAATACTTTTTGTTGCTGCAACTTGTGGAAAATCCTAGCATTTTCCATGTAATTCTGCAGAAAAAAGAAACATACCTGTCTCACATTCTCCTTTCTAGTGTTCTAAGAGGGTCGCAATATTAATGGGATATAATACTGTACATTTTCATTGAGAAGAAATACAGGTTATTTTCCTTATGCCTCTCAGGCCTTCCCAAAAGGGTTTGTTGTTATTGTTTGATATCAGTTGCCATAAGAAAGCTTTCCCCCATCAGTTCATTTTTGCAAGGGCCTAGCCATGAACTTTCATCTCTTTTTTTCTATTTACCTGTCCAAAGGGACTGGGAAATAGAAGGAATCATAATCCACTTCCATCACTAAACCCAGGAAGCCCTTTTGTGCTGGGCTGGAAAGAAGGATGGCCTCATCCTGGAGAGAATTAACTGCTTCCTTTCAGGACCAAGCTCAGCTCTGCGTTGTCTGAGAAATTTCTTCTCCGACTAGATAAAAGCCTAGAAAAATAAGGTGTCTCCTGGGGCTTGCTGTGCTAGGGTTGAGGGGTGAGGTGATGGAATTTTTTTCATTTTACTGCACTTAAATTTCCTGTAAAGGTGGGGCCATTTGTGAAATGTGCACACATACGCATGTGTAGAAGTCAGTGTAGCGGATCTGATGCTACCAGAATCCCACTTCTGACCCTGCAGTGCACTAAAAGAAATACTGAAATAATTCTGTATAAGCTCTTTCCTAGCACTAAACTTGAGATATTTTTCTTTATCCATACAAATGACCAAGATTCAAGTGTATGAATTTTGCTAAAAATATCCCATAGAATTTTGATGTCATGGTGAGGAGTATTCATTTTCTACCGTTAAACATCCCCATTTAAATTCCACCAGCACTGCAATACAGGCTCACCTGTTTGCCACCACTCAGTGCTTTTTGTACTTTTATGTCAACTCTGAGTCTTCGTATTTCTAAGGTAATCACTTTTCACTTCATATGAGAGCTTTCCTATGCTTTTACTCATTGTCATCATTCATTTCTGAAACACCCTCTAAACCCATAGAATCCTCTCTAAAATGAAGTGACCTACAGATCTACACAGGTCACTCCAGGTGAAAATGTATTTATAAGTCACATAACAACATGTCAACACTTGTCTTTACTGTTCACAAGTACCTAATGGTTCCTAATTCATTACATTCTTAATTAATATTTTTAGCCACAAATGCACCTTCTCTGCATAATAATAATAAACCTGCATGCTGATGTCCCTTTTACCATCTTACTACTATTAATGCAAAAATCCTGTAAGGTCTGTCTAGTAAACAAGAGACCTTTTTTGAAAGAATGCCAAAATTTCAACGTTCCGCTTCAAAACAAGGTTCTCAAATATTTCAAGAAAGAGAAAAAACAGGCATGAAAGAAAGTGTGCACAAACCACACAAAAAAGCTTGAATGCTCTCCCTGGGATCTTCACAGTCTCCCAGTGACCAGTAGCTCTCTTGTGGAGGATCATAGCTTGAATCTAGCAAATCCCTCTGATTTCCTCTCCCTCTCTCTTCTGTGATAAAGACTAGCAGATGATCAGGAAACAATTTTCTTTTTCAAGAACTGTTTTAACTCCTTTTGCAGACCTTCTACTATTTTATTATGGGGCATATATCATGTAATTCCAATACAAACATTTGGAACAAATGTTTTCTTTGTCTATATAACCACGTATATACATTAATATCAAAGATGGTAAAGTAATAATGCAGTAAGATTTGAGTTTAACCTTCATACAAAACACAGTTTTAAATGAAAAAGTCAAAATGGCCTTTTCTTAAAACAGTTTGTTTTGAATATTTAGAAATAAGTGACATTCTTAACATTAAGTCAATCCCTTTTCCTATAATCTGCCTGTATGATCTGTTCTTCACTTTGTAACTTTTTCACATTACAGTTTTCTATATTTTTCAATTTTTTATTTCATTCTATAAAGGAAAAGATAGAAGGAAAATGAACACATGGCAAAGACTGAGCTCTAGTGAAGCAGTCGATTGTCTCCAGAGAGTGTTACTGAGAAAACTCTGCTAGTTTTCAATTGTTTTGTGAAAACTTATCATTGCTAAATGACACTTTGAAATCTTGCATGCACAGTCATGATGTATGTATTAGGTAACCTTCATTTAAGGCTGGAGGAACATGTCAAACTGTAGGAGAAAAACTTGGCATGGATCTCTACTCATTTATATTATCAATTTTATGATTTATTGTAACATACTCTTCACCAAAGGCAGTTGGAAATACAAGTAGCAACTCAGTGGAGCTCTTATAGATACGTCTAAAGGTTGACACCTCCTAAAAGGATGCTCAGAGCACCAGAATTAGAGCATTTCAAACAACCTCATTGTGTTTTAGATGAAGGAATGCCTCTTGGTTTACTTTCTGATTTTCAGGCTTTTTGGCACAGGAGCAGATTGGAAGGCTTATAAATACATACATGTGTGCATGCATACCTGCAAACACAGGCACAAACACGAGTTAAGAGCTCCCCCTCCTCTTCTTGCTTAATCATAGAATTCCAGGCACCACACAAACCTCTGGCACCACAGCACAGCACCTAATACAGGAATGATGTTATTTTTTCCATCCAGAGGGGAGCCCTGGCTCTGTGGATCCCTGAGCACAGTAGGCGCAGAACCGGGACTCCTGTTCATGGCTGGTGCTTCCAACCACACGGCTGTGCAACGTCTCTGAGACTCGAAACACACTGTACTGAGTGGTGCTAACAGGCAGGCAGCAGTCCTCCTAGACTCTCTGTAAATCTCTGCTAACACCATCAGCCGGAGATCTTGTCATACATGTTGCAAAATCTGGTCTTCTGTCTCCTGCCTGAAACATCTTATTCCCTCTTTCAATAGAAAGTAAGCCACAGGCTTATGTAGGGTAGCATATGTTGATGTATCAGACACAGAATGAGATTTAGGAGCATGAGTCATGCTGATGGGAAGTATTTCTGGGCCTGCTTTTTGATAGCCTTCTCTTTCATTATTTATCTTCCAAAGAAAAAATTCGCCATTTGTGAAACATTACAAGAACTTTAGCTTTCATCGTTTGTAAGTCCAACACATCAGAAAAGTTATAAATAATGACAACAGTTTTTCATATCTTTTAAATTAGCTTCTCTGTCTTTAAACAATCTTAAGTCGAAAAACATTTCCTGTACTTTCTAGAATTAAAATGTGTTCTGAATTAAAATGTGTTCAGAATTAAAATTCAGATTTCTGAATTAAAAATATGCAATCTGACTTGAAAGATTAATTTTTTCATATGTCCAATGCAGCTATAATAGCCATGTGCGTACATTCTCAGTTAAATTCCAACTACTATTTTTTTTTAAGAATTGTGAAAAGCTGGAAAGTTTACTTTATACCCAAATCTGCCACAAAAAATGGCAGAGCCAAGAACTGATAAGATGATGAGACACTCCGTATTTTAACTTTGTAACATACTTCTCTGGGATATTTCCTGAAAAATGCAGAAAAGCTCTCTGAAACTGTGCATCTCAGCTGGGTTTTTCTCCCCTTCCATTTTGCTTCGTGAGAGCAAGACAATATAAAGAAGCTATATTCAAGGATGCTGCTGAGTTATTGAACTGTCAGTTAACTTCTATAACACATAACCTTAGAAAATAAATCTATCAATATTTTGGCCTGCAGTAGTCAGTATGTAAGGCTGAAGTACATCCAGCACTGTATCATAATGACTGATTGATGATTTCTTTAACAACAAAACTGTAGACATCAATACACAGTTGGCCACAGAGATACACACAGAATACACTTCTACAAAAAAAATGCTGCTGTTTTCTTCAATTCCTGCTGTTGTCTGGCTTAAAAATTATATCAAATAAAGGTTTAATTTAAAACAGAATGTAAAACCGGACACCTGTCCTAATAATCTCCACTACCTTACAGATAGCATATTAAAATGTGTAATTGCTGCTGATATCAGGATTTCTCTTCAGGCATTTTATTCAGTACTTATTATGCCCACCATTTAGTTTTATTATTTACCTAAGTCTCCATGGAAAGTTAGCTTCTTTTTTCTTTTTCTTTTTTTTTTCTTTTTTTCCAACTCTACTATCCACTTCTTTCAATTGCTCATTATTACTGATGTTTTCTTAGTCTCAGCTTTTTTTCAGTTTGTGCCAAATTCATTTTATTTGCCTAAGTGGGCTTATTACAACAGCCAGATGCTAAAATATCAACACCCTCAATTAGGAACACCTACAAAATATTTTTTTAATGTTGGAAATCACTATCCTGGCATAGTGAAAAGCAAGTTTACGGCTCAAAAACACACGATGCACAGAAAGGGATGCATACAAATAAATAGGGTGAGATGGTAACTGTACATTGAATGGTAATCGGATATTTTAAAGATTTCATAACCCAGCTGTTATGTAGGTGCCACATGCTGGGGGGAGGCATGGGAAAGAGGAATCGCAGCTCAGAGGGGCTGCGGTTGTCATCCATGGCTGTGCAGCTGGGATACGGTGGAGCAATGCATGAAAGACACCAGCAATGAACAAAGCTATAAAGATCTGTCTGAGGGAGGCTTCACTGTGAATCCTAAACTCCCTGTGCTGAAGGAGAAGCCCCACTGTGTTTGTGACTGTGGAGTGAGGGGGAAAGGGCCAGGCAACTTTTCTTGGCATCTTCCATGCATTTGAAGTGGAGGAGGGACAGCTTGATTGCCAGAGACAGAGCAGTGATTAACAACAGAAGGAGAGAGCAAGATGCACGTACACCTCAAATTTTTCCTCAACTTTTTAAGTGCTAGGCTTTTCTAATGGCACTTGCTGAAACACCCAAATTCTTCACTTGATAGTAAAAAAAGATGTTTTTCACCTTTCTATTGTACCACATAAGGAAAATATTATTTTCAGAAAATGAGTGCTTTTTATTTATTTCTATCTTTTTGTGGTGAAATGACACCTCCCACACACACATACACACAGTCTCTTGCTTTAGATATAGCATGCCCTAAAATCTTAATTAATACTGCAAAACTGGTTTGCTTCCCTGAGCAACTGAAAAGCATCTTAAGCTGTGGTACGCTCTTTTTCTTACTTTCTTGTTCTTACTTTTAAGCATGTATTTTCATTTGTGACTAACTTAAGCTTGCAACTCCATTACATGATCTTTCCAGTTCCAGTTAAACTCCTAATTGATGGAGGTGGCCCTCAAAGCACCATGCACAGGAAAAACGAAGCAGAGGAAACACTGTGAATGGCAGTAGTAGTGTACCACTGCAGCACTTAATTTTCAGCTTACCAACTAAGTATATCCATAAATTTTTACTTCTCGTCATGGCCTCTCAATTCACAGTGTAATGTTTCTTTTAATTTACTGATCAGTACTACATGCCATGTTGTAGCACAATGACAATGAGAAATTGCACTTCCTACATGAATTATGTACGCTGGTTTCAAAACCCCAATGAAAAAGACAGAAACAGCAAAAAATGTGCCTTGAGTGGTGATCTAAAGGTTACTTGATGTAGCTCACCAGTCTTGCCAAGAAAAGTAAGCCCCAAGGGAAAGGAGTATTGATACCAGTGGACAGAAAGCATTAAAGATGCTCTGGAACAGAACAGCCTCCCTGAATGCTGTTCCATCAGAAAAAAATGGGGGGAAAGAAATTGCTACATAGGAATTTCACTGTCAAGTGTCAGAGGGTGTCCAAGAAAGTTACAAATTACCTGAATTATGACAAAATAAAGGGTGAAACGTGATTTCACATAAATTGTTGCTCTAAACCGGCTCTGTGCATTGCTGAACACCATTAACTGCCTAAATACAATCTGCAGTTTACAAGCAAGGCCTACAAAAACTAAGAGACAGATCATAATTGCTCAATCTGTCTCACACTACTACTTTGGGAAGCCAAACCTGTCTTCTATGCAGGCTAGATTTTCCAGTGGAGTTCCAAAGTAGTGCCATGCAGAAACTTAATCTGGGGCTGACTGAGAAGGATGGGCCAATTCAAAACGAGTGGGAATGAGCCAAATTTTGTGATCTGCTATTGATAGCAACCTCTATGGCTGTGAAGTTAGAGAAACAAGAGATCCTAGACACTCCTGAGGTTGTGATAAGGATTCATTGCTAAAGGCCAGTTTTTAAAGATATTTAACAGAAAATCCAAATGCTATTACGTCCTTTGCAGTATGGAATTCCTGCTGTTAAAAAGCACTGCTTCCAATTGCATGTGGAGTCTCTCACAGAAGTGCTGAAAGACCATATTTCAAACCAGGCTTGGTTGTGAAAGTATTCCACTGGTAAGAAATGCTGGATCCTGTTATGATAGTAAACAATTTAGGTCAACTGGAACTAGGACTTGTTGTCTAAATTACTCAGAGATTTAACTAGAATGGAAAAGTAACTGGTTTTTTGTTTTCTTGTTTTCACTTTACTCATATTAGTATCATTAAGATATAAAAATATACTAGAAAGAAATCAAGAAGTGTATCTTATTAACTGGTCACTTTAAATCTTTTGCATGCATTCTCCCTTAGTTCCAAGATAAATGAATACTACAGATGTTGCACTTTGTCATATGGTTTAGTTTTAGGCAGTCTTTGAGGAGAACGGAGTTGGACTCAATGATCCTTATGGGTCCTTTCCAACTTGAGACAGTCTATGATCACAACGTGATTACAATGAACTTTTAAACATAATTAAAATGCAACCATATTAATGAAAAATTGTGCTATGGGCAATACCAGACCATTAGAGAGCATGAAAGGTACATGAACCTTCTACACTACCAGGTCTTATGCAAAGAAATCGTTTCTCAGAAGAGGTGCTAACTGAAAATAAAACAATTTTTAAAAGTACTTTTTTTATATATACTCCTTGTGAAACGCTTTTTTCTCTGAAGCGTTTTCAGTTGTCAGAAAAATTCATTGCAAAACCCTGGCTCTGCCTTTTTTTGGCTTGGCTTCTCAAACATTCTTCCTATGACCAAAGATGGTTTTCTGTATCATGAGAAAAGACAGTTGTTGCGGGGGGAAAACCACCTAGAGGCAGCTTTGGCTTACCAGTGATACCCATATAGTTCCTGCTGTTTCTTGTTGGCTGGTTTGTTTTTCCCTTTTATCACTAGACCCAGTGGCAGAAAATACTCAAGCGATCTTGGCTGGGAATTAAATCAAACTTATGTCTCACTTGCAGGACAATATCCCTCAAGGCTCTTTCACTAAAAGGGACAGGCTGACACATCAACCCCTGCTTTGCTTGTCTCCCCAGATCATGAACAAACTTGGAATGCTACTAGCCTTTTCATTAAGTTCGGACATATTTCCAAAAAAGAAATCAGAGAGGATTCAGAAACGACATGTAAAAATGCAGAATAACTTTGTTTGCTGATTTATATTGTGTTTGGATTTACTGTTTGCTAGGAAAAACAAAAACTTTAGAGTACTCAATAACTAGAGTAATCTGGACACATCTGGTTATAAGAACCCAACATTCTGAGTACCAATATGCTTTCTGTTGTTTAATAAAAGTAGAGGACCCTTCAGAGTTCAAAGGGGCTAAATAAGATTTTGAGCTTATACTGGGAGACAAGCTGTCATGGTTTCACCCCAGCCAGCAACCCAGCCCCACACAGCCACACACTCACTCACTGCCCCACCCACCTGCAGGATCAGAGAGAGAATCAGAAGGGTAAAGGCCAGAAAACTCATGGATTGAAATAAAGAAAGTTTAATAGGGAAAAAAAAAAGCTGCGCACACAAGTAAAGCAAAACAAGGGATTAATTCAGTGCTTCCCATGGGCAGGCAGGTGTTCAGCCATCTCCAAGAGAGCAGGGCCCCATCACATCTAAGAGTGACTTGGTAAGACAAACACCATCCCTCCAAACATGCCCCCATTCCTCCTTCTTCCCCCCACTTTATGTACTGAGCATGATGTCAGGTGGTCTGGAATGTCCCTTTGGTCAGTTTGGGTCACCTGTCCTGGCTGTGTCTCCTCCCAACTTCCCATGCACCCCCAACTTCCTGGCCAGCGGGGCATTATGAAAAATAGAAAAGGCCTTGCCTCTGGGCAAGCCCTGCTGAGCAATAACAAAACCTCTCTATATTATCAACCCTGTGTTCAGCACAAATCCAAAACACAGCCCCACACCAGCCACTGTGAAGAAAATTAGTTCTACCTCAGCTTAAGCACTTCATAAATTTATTACAGAGCCTCCAAGACTGTCTCTTTAACTCTGACTCGACACAGAAGGTAAGGTTGTAAAGGGAGAACCTCCCCTTTGCACATCTGCTCCATTTTATGCCTTTTATTTTACGTCATGAATTTTTCTTTCCCCCACATACCAATGTTCCTTTGTGTTGCCCCACAAACTGAACTCCAAAATCAAATGAACAAACCCACTCCCTAGATAAATTACTTAACTATTTCTAATGATTACCAGCTGATCAGCACATCCAAATGACTAAATGCAAATATATATGGTGTTTCTGCCAAAAGTGCAGTTCAGGGAAAGAAAAAGTCAGGGAAAGAAAGAGGCAGAGGTATCAGTCTCAGCTCAGTGCAGCATGATTAGGCACTTTTATCATGGACAGCAAGACTACTTGTAATTAAAACACTTTATTACAAAACTGCCTCCAGCAGAGATGGAACAGGTTCTAGTCTTCATGTTTAGAAGAAAGGTAAATTTATACTATTTCTCTTCCAAATACAACAGTAAATTTCATTTAGAAAAAATGAGTGATGCTGAGAAGAGCCACATATTAAAAACTCTTCATGAAGAGTCCCAATTAACAAAAACCAATAAACAAGACAAATCGTGGTCATTCTGATAAGAAAGGAAACTTGTTCTTATGGAAAACTCTTCTGCAATTACAGAAAATTCTACATGATGACAGCCATGCCATAAACTTCAGAGTGTTGTATAGAGCATGCTCTACTCCACCTTCACTCTCAAGGCTACTCCTAAGCTCCTGCTTTCTTGGCCTCTGCAACTGCAATGTACTCCCTTGATGAGAATGCATTAGCAAGGAGTTTTTAAGCACATGGTCACATACTACTGCTTTGAAGATTCTTTGAACCATACAACACCAGGGATGGGTGGTACCCACGCTGTGAGAACCTGTTCAGTATTTCATTTCTCATCAGTGCTAATGGTTCAGCTTCACACTTTACACCTTGCTCTGAACATAATTTACTTATAGACCTTTTGGTATGTATCACTAAAGCATTCAAGCAGTTTTGGAAATACTACTTTTTCTTTTCAAACATTTGTGGGGTTAAAAAGCAATACTAACTCCATTTTAAATTACAGGAATTGAGGCTCATATTTGAAAAAAAGCATAGGCTAAAAAGACATTCTACTTGCTTGGAGAGTTTAAAAGTACCTAGCGTTCAATGGCATCATTTATGTCCAAAGCACATCTCTCCCAGATTTCATTTGATGCTGAGTCCTCAAATGCTCACAGAGATCAGACCCTCAAATTTCTGTTGAAATGAACCTTTCACTCCCAGTTGAAAGAATGGTTTCAGGTGCTGCTGCAGTTGAATTTGACAGTCATCCTGCCTCTCCCCTCCCAGTTACTGCAGCTTACATGGAAGTTACTATGCCTTCAGCTGAGAGGGAGTAAGTGACCACATGAGTTTTACGGCTCCTGTTCAGTGCAAGGTAGAAAAGGCTCTTCGGATCCATTACAGAAGCAACCAGTGTCACAGTACTGCAACTTTCACGTGGTCAGTGACTGAATCTCTGTTAAGGGGACATTTAGTGCAACATTTTGTGGAACTGTTCAAGTGGGACTTGTAAAAGCTCCACTGCCTTTCTCTGGTTTTAATATTGCATCAAAACAACATGGCAGGAGCAAGGAAAAAAACCCTTCAGGAAAACATTTCAGTATGATCATTTCCTACCTCCATTTTCAGTTCCTCTATACAATCCCTAACTTCCCAACTGGTGAGGCAGGACATCTGTAGATATACAGCATCCTTAACTGCACGGTTTGTTTTTGTTGCTGTATCAGAACTATTCTTTGCAATGAAAGAAGCAAGAGTCCAGAGGGAAAAATTTCATCATGCAGTTAAAGTCTATTTTGCAAAGAGTAAATTATTTATGTGCAGAGCAGGGAGAGGCTAATTAAAGTGACACAGGCAAAACTAATTCTGTCACTTCCTAGTGGAGGTCTCGTAGGTTACTATTGTTAAGGTGCAACAACACTAAAAGGGATTAAACACATAACTTTGCTGGGATGCGAGGAACTTCACAAAAGTTTCAAAAAAGCAAAGCCTGTATCCAAGGTCCTTGGAGAGCCTCTTCGGGTTCTGGAAACTGTGCATTTGCATGGATTCAAGTATCATGCTTTGCTGAAAGCTCCTGGTTGTGACCTTGACTTGCTTCTCATCCAGCTGGACTCCTTGTTCCATGATCATTCTTCCTGCACAGTTAATCACAGCCTCCAAACCTGAGACTTAACAGAGATCCATTACTCTTCCTTAGTATCCTAAAGTTCATCAAATCCCAAGTGCAGCGAGCTTATCCTGACACCTCTTAAGGTACACAGACCAATATCATTTGTATAGTTATTCCTGGCATTTTCCTGTTTTCTCTAGATCTCCTTTTCAGCTTTGCCTGCAGACTGATTTCTCGTCATCCAGACTGTTCCCCCACTGTCTCCCCTTTTGTCACTGCTAGTGATTCAGAGAGTCCCACTCAGCTCCCCTAACACCTTTAGTAGGATGGGGACTGAGACCCACCTTCCTCATCATTGCCTGCAAAACTCTAGTTAGGATAGAGTTTGATATATACAACTATCAAACTCATTATATATATAAAACTCATTTTCTACCGAGCAAAAAACAGAATAAATGGCTTTTTCTTTGTTAGAGGGATCAAAGTAAATTGGTCAAAGTACCACCAGAAGTAAATACAGCTGTTTGCTTGTCAGTGACTTGACTGATCAACCATTTCAATGAAATTAAGACCAACTGCAAGTCTCTGCAGATAATTAAATATGTTATAGGCATCATCACATGCTAAAGAGCTGATAAAACACACGTATCATGTTCTTGAGAAAGCTGTGACCTGTAAAAGGTCCTCATGAGAAATGAGGCACATATGATCTTTGCATGTCAGATAATTTCAGATATTAACATTGTGAGCCAAAACCTCTGTGCAGCATATTATGACATAAAAAAAGAAAAGACTGCAAGGGGCAGAAAATCAGTAGTCCATTGGTATTTCCTAAACAGATCCAGAGCACTGCCAAGACTGGCTGCTTAAACTCACTGTACAGCTGCAGCTTCAGACAACTAAATTTTTCAGAGAATTTAAAAAATATTGTGAAAACATGAGGAAAATTAGAAAAAAAACCTACTAAAATTAAAAGAAAGCTCTTCTGCACAAGTCTGAGCAGTAGTTACAAAATATGTCATTTTAGTGGAGGCTCATGGGAAGAATAAAAATGCACATCTCCAAAATAATGGCTATTTTCAAAGATCTGATTCAGGTTTTCGGGGAAATGAGGCTTTCCAGGAAAGTCTGTCAGAACGGTTCTTCTACTTGCTTGGTTTTAGTAAGGGAAAGCCAGACGTTACTTTTGCCTAGGTTTGTTCTTAGAAACAGCTGGATGGCATTGAATGAAATTTCAATGAAATTTAGCCCAAAGCATACACTTTGGAAAGTCTCTATCCAGACAATGGCAGAGGATTAGGCAGATCTAGAAATAATTGAAATAAGAGAAGGTTTTATTTAGGTACTGTTGTTTTTTTAAGGGTAGTGTCTGGCTGCGCTACCTGCTCCACCTACAGCAGTATCTGACTAGATGCCAGTGGCCATACAGCAGCTTTAGAGATTGTCTTCTTCATGGTGCAAGAAATGTAGATTCTGAAGAAATGCTGTGACCATTTTAGGCTGGTGCTTTGAGGGCTGTACTAGAGATATCTGTTGCAGATATTAAAAGTTTGATTTCTGCTATCTTTTTATGTTTGATGTCAGATGAAGATGATGCAAACATAAACACGTTCACCCTTTATATTCCATTAATTTGTGTATAGAAAACAATGTAGTGCAGGGATGTAGAAGTCTTTCTATTTGCCTTGCTTCCATCCTGCCAGATTGATCTATCTCAAACACTGTCTAAAGATTTTTTTTTTCAAAAAGGCAGTGAAATCCAAAGCCTCATATTCTGCAAACTTCCAGAATTTGCTGAATTAGAAAGTAGTTAATATGATATCACCTTAATATGATATTTGAAACTTAATAATTCAGCCTTGTTCTTCAGCCTTGAGGGCTGGAAACAGGTGCTTTTAGTCTTAACAGAATGAAGAACCATCAGTAGCCCTTGTGCTCCATGATTGCAGACTGCTCTCTCCTCCCCAGGCTGGAAGGTAATGCTGCTGGTCAGTGTGCCAGGGTAGCATACTGGACCCAGTCTCACTAACTGGTTTTCTCCCTGGCATAGTTACTGGAGCAAGATTTTCCCCTGCAGCTTTTCTGTCTGACTGAAGCACAGAACTGTAATCTAGGTTGATTTGGGAAGTCAGCCTGAACATCAAATATTTTTGAAAATTTGGTTCACAGGGTATTAGCACTGTAATATGCCAACACTGGATATTTACAGTGCTCTTAAAACCCTTATTTTTGTTCCTGTTTGAAGAAACGATAGTAAAGCATACAAGATCTGTACATATTAATGCATAAATATTGTAAAATAGCTGCTCAGATCTATCAGGAAACTCCATTTAACTTTAGAAGCTGTAACAATGCCGGGTTAGCACTTTACCTTGAATGGTGCAGTGATAGCATAAAACTTTCCTAACCAGTTATCTGGGGTCAGCCTTAATGGTACCATAAAATTTCTTCAACACGAGGCAATTTTTGCTTCCTGAGGGCTTTGTAAGTTTGCTGTAAGTGCATTTATACATCTGAGTATCTAATGAAAATAAATTAGTAAGAAATACATACTTGCCCAAATGTAATGCAAAGTCTTAAATTACTTACAAGTCTAATAAAACACTCTTAATTCAAAGAAACATTTTAGAATAGAGGAATGAATGCATGAAATACCAGCATAGACCACTAGTATATATTCCGCAAATATATATTTATATGTAAAGATTATGTGTATGTCCCCTTGATAAGTTTCAACTGACTTTTGCTCTTCTAGTCAGATTTAACTACGTTGCCAAGTAGGAAGGACAGTTCTCGGCCTCTTAATGTTGATGCACTTACACTTTCAGAACATAATTGATATTTCCATGTGTTTACAAGTAAATTTGTTAATTAGTTTCTAAAGGAATATATCATTTGAAATAGATCCTTCAGTCAACTTAGCATCTCACAATTGCCTTCTGCCCTGTCCCAAGTGATTTTGATAACATAACAATGGACAGACTTTGTATTTCCTACATAATTAATACTTAGATGCCTTCTGCTGGGTCTACCTGACTAGTATGAAATGGTCATTTTTTTCCATTACTCTCCATTTCTAAGGGTTTTTCACCATGAGACTACTAAAAGCACACTAACAGTAATTTCAGTCTCTCCAGATTGACACAGAAAGTAATGGTCATTTTGTAATGGGTATCTTAATAAAGGATAATGATAGCATGTTAGCTAAGGACAATCTGATTAAGAACAATGGCAAGAATATGCTATTGTGAAAACAGGAGCTTCTCTCAAGCTTCCAGAGGGGAGAAAAACCCAAGCAAATAACAAATCATCAGTCTCTGCAGGAAGATAGATATTTAGCTTCATGTGAAAAAGATTTTTATATATTTTATTGTTAATTCATAATCTTTATTATAAAAACAAAACTGCTGATGACAAGACTTAATAATTTTGTAATTTTATGATTATGTGCAAAGACGCACTTGCACTGTAGTGCAGTCTAGTGTCCATGAATATAGGAATCTTTAATTTCTTCATCTATCTCCCATTCAGTATATCCTTAAATGAACATGTCTTTCATCAAATGCACAGATGGTGCAATGAGTCTGTGACTAGAGTCCTGCTTTGATACAATTGCTGGAAGTCACAATTTAAAAACCTACCAGTGCATCAAGTGATCCTAAAATCTGTAAAAGCTCTTTTCTTCTCTAGAACAGCATCCTTTGCTACCTGCACAAAGAAAAGTTCTCAGCAGGAGGAGCGGTAGGCTTTCACTTTCGAGAAAATACACTGAAGACCAAATTAAATGATCCCTCTGTCAGCTGTCTCTCTAAAAAAATGCACATTAAGAAGTTCATTATACCTTAATGGCTGAACACTGAGGAGATGGGAATGTCACATGCAGTAAAAGGAAACGGGTGCATTCCCAACAGTAGGTAGCTTTTATTTCTGTAACCAATACAGGTATTTCAGCCACTACAGTTCTTACTGAAGATATGGCCTCACTTCAATCTCCATAATGCTGGGACACTGGGATATAGCAAAAGCAGGAACTATCATTACTACTATCTTAGTAATCTATGGTGGAAGATGTCCTTGTATTTATACAGAGAACACTGGAGATGCTAACAAGGTGAAGCCTGAAGGATTTTCCAGATATTTGACTATTAGCTCTGTCTCTTTCTTTCGTAAAATAGAGTTAGGAGAAATTAAATTTTAAATTCCTCTTTTTCTCCCACCACTGAAAGCACAATTGTTAAATTAACCACTAATTCTCATCACTCATAATTCAAAAAAAAAGAAGGTTAAGAGGAATAGAAGTAGAGTTACAAGCTTACATGAACATTTAGGACTCATGGGCTTTCCAGATGACATATAATCCACCTAAATACCCTCAAATACTAAGTAGCTTCAGAGGAGTCAGGCTTGAGCTGAGAGCTCACAACATTTAAGCCACAAAGCCATCTCTGGGACCACAGGTCCACTTGATGCTCTCCAGCACACTGCAAATTCCATCAAATGAAGTTTCCAACTAGAATTTCTGAGGCTGGATTCAGATAATTCAGAGAGGCCAAGTTCACCATTCTGTGGATGCTCTTTGTAGCTTTAATCCCTTCAAACCAATCTGAGCTTATTTTCAATTTCATGGGTCCAATTGGCTCATGCAGCTGAGCTTTAGGAAAGTCTGTGAAGTTGAAAATTGCCATTCTGCTGAATGCCTGCAAGTATAATGATATATGTATATTCCTACCTTTCTGCAGAGAGATGTTACTCACACATATTCTTTGCATATCAGCCAACCTGTAAACCATAAACAATGAATTTTTTGTTCCAAGGAATTCATGCTTCTGGGTTGTTTTTTTTAAATTTTCTATTTTATATTTAGATATAACTCCAACATCAAGTTCCCCAGTAAATAGAAGCCAGCATTCAGTAAGCATAAAATCAAATATGAGGCTGAAAAGAAAACAATGTAATTAATTTTTTATTGCCTATTCGTATCTCTCTATTCCTCCATTATTCCATCAGTAATTTTTTCTTATCAGTTGATAAGTCTCCAAATAAAAGTTTAATTCTTCTTTTATTCATATAAAAGCCCACTGACTGGCAATGATATTTCCCTCTGTTTAGCATTTAGATGGTGCTATAAATATTCTGTTATATATGACATTAACAAATTTAAAATAGTTTCTTTTCAAACTGAACGCCAAACTTCTCTTTCAGTGTATTTGTGAGACCAATTTAATAAAGTGATTGTATTGCCTGCACGCTGCCTAGTGACATTCCCTTTCATCTCTTTACTCCCCACAGAACTGAGAAATTCCTCCCGGACACTGGGACAGAGCTCTCATGAGAACTCTTAGGGTCCTACAAATGTTATAGAGAAGGGCAGGTAGGCACATCCCAAGACACTGCTTTTATTGAGGAAAACACAGGTAAAAGTTGCCTGTTGACCGTTCTTTTGAGTAGTGACCAAGCAGCCAAGCTGTGTGTGCAAGCTCTCAGCTAGCCCCAAACACACCTTTCTTCCGTGTTGGGAGCACCAGGGAGGACAGAGCAGGCACTTTGCGAACAGGGCAAGCAAACAGAGGATCAAAGAAGAAATCCAGAGCAAAGCCATTCTGCTCTTCAGGGACTAAGGAATTTGCTGTGGTACTGAACACTTTAGGCTCAATCTTTCTATTTTGGATTAGTACAGGTGGTGTTGGAAAGAAATTAGTCCATGTTTTTCCAATGGTGGGGTGTGCTAGAGTCTAACCCCAATCTGTCCTCCGGGGAGGAAGATCAGAGTACTGGCCCCAAGCACTTCTGCCCTTTTCCCCCTTGCTGTCCCACCGTGGCTGCAGTCACCAGCCATGGGGCTCAGCCCTGGGACTAGACCCTTTAGCCATCTGTCACGTATAGCCCACACCTCTCCTGGGCTTTCTCCGTGTGGATCCTTTAGGCTGCAGCAGAGGTGTCCCAGGCATTTTCCACACCTTGTCTTGCTCCCACTCTGTCTCCAGACACCACGGGGGTGCAGGACTCGGAGTTTCTCAGGCTAATCTTCCCATGGTGACAGATCAGAAAAGTATGGATCGTAGGCTTAACAAAGAGTCCCTCAGTCACATCGCAGTCCCACAGCCACCAGTTGTAGACAACTGGAAAATATATAACCTGTCTTCAGGTACACATTGGCCTTACTTCTGTTCCACTTCCTGCCTTGTCATAGTCCAGGCAAGCCTGCATTAGTTGCTCCAGCTATCACAGTCTCAGCCTAGTCTTCAAACTACCAGTTTTTGACACAGTACCTTCTACAAGCATGCAGGGATTTCTTTATTATTTATTATGTGATGCTCTTATTTTAATTTTAAAATTAGTTTGCCTGCAGACAGGCAATACACACTTCAGTGCTAACAATTTGGGTTTATTTATCTACATGTTTATTGAAGATTAACTTATCCTGAGAAATAAACTTTCCTACTTTTTGTCTTGCTTGACAGCTCCCAGATTTAGCTAAGTATTCTGGTTAGCTTACAATTCACGAGCTAGGATATAACAACTCAAATTTGGTCAAAGCTCAGGAGCTTAAAATTTAGTTGCAAGTAAGTATCTTTAAAAATCAGTCTTATTACAAGCAAAGAAAAAAAAGCTTTTTTTTTTTAAGGAAATAAAGGCCCAACTAACAAAGACAACAGAGAGAAGTCAATTAATTGTAATACTCTTCTTGAATTTAACAGGGAATCCTTTCCACATTTGGTGACTTGTATAATACTTCTAATATTTTTAGTGGATCTTTATGACTTAGGCTATTATAATTGCTTTTGAAAAGCATCTTTTCACTCTGACAGACAAGTTAAAACTTGAAGGGAAGCCAATAATTTTGACACCAGCTTATCATAGGGATATCTCTCATATCACACTATCAGTATTATTATTTTATACAAACTGTCACAGAAGTGGAAGAAGAAGGTCATATGAAAGAAGAATATGAGTTGAAATATTAAAGAATAAACTCAAGTAGTTGTAAAAGGTTTGAATAAAAAAATACTGAGGGGAATCTTCCATGTGCTGATAAGAAAAATCAAACTTCCTAAGAGGCAAATACAGCTTCTTTATAGTCATCATCTATAATGGCCTTACACCCACTCCCAGTGGATTATTGTGTATTTTCAAGTTTAAACACAGTTTTCAGACAAGCAGAGCAGAACAGGTCAACACTCAGACTCTTTTGTTGGTAAGAAATTCTCAATGTCTTTGTTTCAGTCTTAAGAGAAAGAGGTTTTGTGTTAAAAGAAAAATTCTAGAGAATAGAAGCTTGAATCCTGTAATTTCGTTTTTGAAATTCTGAATTTGTTACCAGTTCCCATGGGTTTATTCAAAAATCAATTCTAATTATTACTGTGTTGTAATATTACACTGTGAGACGATAACAGAAATTTTTTCTATTTTTGTATCTTTAAATCCAGTCACTACTTAGTGCTAATCATAACACTTTATATTCTTTTCCTGTTTCAAAATGTTTTCTATCTGTATAGTAACAGAACATGTTAATCTAAGGCAAGGCAACCAACACGGAACTGCAAGGTAAATTTCTGAAATTCTTAAAGAGGACTTAACCATGCCACCAGGCCTGGACATATCATTAAAAGAACATTATCACAATGTAATGATAAACAAAAATATTATAAAATGCTATTTGAAATAGCAGTAGTAGGATGGCTAGAGTTCGCAAAAAAAAAAAATCAAAGGGTGTGGTATTAATCTACAAATTGCCATAGTTGCTGCCGTCCCTGTATTTTCAAGACTTAGACAGTGATCCATTGATCGTGGATTTACTGTCCACACCTCAGCCATTTTCCTGTGGGAGCCCCAAGTTTGCTGCTTGTAAGAAGAGGTGTTAGAGACAATACTTGCAGTCAGGATGGGCAAACCTGCCTGTATGAGGCAGTTGGTAGGAGCAGAGTGGGCGCCCAGCTCCATGCCGGGACTGCCACCAACTAGGCTGTGCAGCCAGGAGAAAGCCGAACATACCAAACAGCGACAGTACCTCTGGAGCTTCCTGCATTTCACCGGACTGCTGCTTTGCACCAGTTTCAGCGTGGTTTGACAAATGTCTCTGTGACAATCCTTTCTTTGCAACTTAGAGGCAGGCTGTTCTCTCCTAATTCACTGCTGACAGTGGGAACTTGAGGCGCTCCCCTCGAAACCACCTAGTCACAGCAATTCATTAACAGCTGACCAGATCACCTCTTCCTGTGCTCCACCTCTAAAACATAAACTCTCTTGATGGATTTTATTACATGTTGTAAACTTGACCAATTTTCATTTTTCCCCTGTGCTCAGTGTTCTGCAGCATTTCACCTTTCCGGGGGAGGGGAGAACAGGGAGCACAGTCTAATGTGGTTTGATTTAAATTATTACCCTGGTGCACACTTTCTTTGAGATGCTATTTTCCCTGCCTGTTCTAACTGCTGAGCACAATCGCTAGAGCTCAATTATTAAAGAGATTCTAAAAATAGTGCCATGCAAAGCTGTCTACAAAGAAAAATCATTCAAACACAGAAAGAGACACATCCTGGGCAGTGAGCTTTCACTGTCATTAGCTTCTTAATTCTTTCTTTCTTTTTTCTTTTTCCATCTTTTGCTCTCTTCCCTCATCTTTTCCATTCTTTCCTTCAGCAACATAAGGAAGAGGGACTTTCAGGACATTCTCTCTACTACGCTAGAAAACTGCATTAGCTCATGCACACATTGGCACAAGAAAACATTTCCTTTTTAGTAAATGCCAACATTCGCTAACTTTCCTTTCAAGAAGATCATGAACTTGTGTTCATGGGAATATAACCAAAATAAAATAAATAAATAAATGTAAGCCCTAGTATTTCTAGCTGCGAGTCTTTTCGTGCACTATTCAGTGGAGTTGAAAACAAGGGCATGGTTAACCATCTGGAACCCTCAGAACTAACATTTCCCTGCCAGGGATTTTTACAAGTCTGTGATTCACTTGATGATTCCTGTTTGGAAAAACATTTAAGGCTATCGTTAAATCTCTAATTAAGCACAGGTAAGCTCTCCCCTCAAGGAGGATCTCTCTTATTTTGAATCACTAGTTAGGAGGGGAGCCAGGAGGGAAGGTGACTAGGATATCTGAAGAAGATTTAGCATATAGTCAGTTTGGGCATCCTAAATCCTGGCTACTCTTTCTGAAAGATATCTTTAAGGATAAATAAGGAAAATAAGTCTGATACAAGATAACAGTATGCTAAGATGCTTTTTTTCCTTAAGTTTCCCAAATGATTTCAAAACAAACAATAGCAATTACATCTAGACCTAGAGCTGCAGGAGGGAGGAAAGACACAAGAGGAGGGAGAGACAGGAGGAGAAAACTAGTGTCTTTTTGCCCCCACTGCAAAGCCTGGATGAATACACACGTGTACATGTGTCCCTCGCTCCAAGGCAGGGGTCACATCACTGTTTCTGCCAGCCCCAGCAGGAGCCTTTTAAGCAGAAGACTGGTGGGATCACACCAATTTCACCTGGCTACAGGCATCTCTGTTTGGAAAGAAAATATCTTCCTCCCCCTCCCCTCCTACATCAGTTCCACATCCATTAACATTCAGACTAAACCTGCAGTTACAATCCCTCGATCAGGCTGCACTTTGCAGGAACAGCTCTGCCACCAAAGCTGTGAGGACTGCAAAAGTGTCAAGGGACTTAGCCTGAAAATTAAAATCTGGGGGCTATCAGCTTAGAGGTTGCATGGTGTGTGCAGGACATAACAGCAAGGAATGAATATAAATCTTGTAGTACTGACAGCTCTGAAGCATTTTACTCTGCTTTTCACAGTGAGCTTAGGTGACCATACACCTCTTTCACATGGCCTGTCATATACAAGAACAGTGTTAACTGCTAATGCCAGCAGTGAGAAGCTGTTCAGGAATTTTTCTGCCAGCTTTTGTGTCACAGCAACCTATTTAAGGAGCATACAATCCTGGAGACTGTGCCTCTTGATGTCTCTAAAGAACACACAAACTGATGAATGGTCATACATATCTTGTAGGAAATTAATGTCCATGGCCATTCTCAGCTAGACGCTTACAACTGAATGCATATGTCTCCAAAGCAAAATACAGAGAAATACGAGCTCTTTGAAAGCTTCTCAGGTATCATCCCTGTGTGTTTAACAGGTTTTAATACCAATTTCAGCTATCCAGACTAAGATAAAACCACATGAAGAACAACCATTTTCTAGAACAAAATATATTTCACAGTCAAACTGGCCATTTGGGATATACAGCTTGCTGACATGAAGAATATCTGAGTTCACCACAGAGCTAAATTTTAGAAATAAAAAGAACAACTGAAAAGTATTTTTTTCTATGGGCAATGATACAAGTTATTTTTATCTAAATACTGCAAAATGATGCCTCACCACTCGTTTAATAGATATGACCACTAATGTGAAGAGAAGAAGCTGGGTAGTAAACTAAGTTTCTAAATAATGTATATGCTTTAAGTTCAGCAGGTGACTTACACCACAGAAGGAACAAATCACTGAAACTTAAAGCACAAGAACTTAAATTTACATTCTCTGAAGAGAGTCTGGATTAACTTGTACAACACTGGCACAAGCACCAGTATGACATGAAGAGTCTCCCTGTCAGGTTGACTGTGTCTTAAAGCCTGATGAAAATATTTGACTCAGTTAGGCCACCTTGAAGTGCGAAAAAATATGCAAAAGAGCAGTACGAGCAATTCAAAATATAACATCTGTGAAGTACTGCTTATTAATAAAAATAATAAAAGTCAGATATAAACTACAGCATCCCTTTGTTAATTATAGATTGCTGTCTTTAATTAAAACACCATAACTAATTATTGGCACTTCCTTTAAAAAGGCAGAGTTTGCCAGAGGCACAATAAATACTAATAATTCACTCTACAATTACTAATAATTCCCTTCTATTGAGCTTTTCATACATCTAATCCACACAAAAATGGAAATAAGTGTTGGGAGCCCCATTTGGTACTTGCTGCAAGCAGAGACAGGGAGCTGATTTGACCAAGACTGCAAGGAGAGCTGGTGGCAGAGTGGGGAGGGGGTAGAGACAGGCAGGGCAGGCAAGCATGGGTTATTCCTAGTCATCAAGAGTGAGGAGACATTGATGTTGGTTGTACTGCAGATACACAGAGAGCCAAACACATTTTCAGCCTGAATCAGGGACGTCAGTGACATCAGCCAGAGACATCAGGGAAGAGCAAAATGCTCCACAAACAGGGAGTGCAGTGGGTAGCACAACGTCCAGCAGCCGCAAGAGTCTGCTCCAAGCACTGGGTGCCAACCTCCTCAGAGATGCTGAAGCTCCTGGCATTTGAAAGGTTCAGGGCAGGCAGCAGAAATGGGTTCCAGACATCGCCCCTGTATTTACATAGATGATACATGGCCAAATACCACCAGCTTCCCTCTTCTTGCCTGCCATTCAAGACCGGCCATTAAGCGCTGAATGAATGAGGAGCCGCTAACCTGCAGTACTTTTCACATGCCGTAATTTAGTATGATCTGTTGGAAGTGGCCTTCTTTGACAGCCTCATTTACTGTAGACCTGTAATGCCTTTCAAATATTTATTGCGAGTGATGGAGCCGCACAGGAGCATCAGCCTTCACTGATTTTATTATTGCACTGCCGGAGCAACACAGATGTACCCTTCAGGTTTTATGAAACTCGCAACGTTCTTCACACTTTAAGGATGAAAGAGCTAAACCAGCGACACACCACCTGGGCATTTTTATACATGATCTATTCCATTTCTCATACTTTCTTCGGAGGCTAAGTTTGAAAATAAGAAAACAGACCTGGGAATCACTCTCAGAGGGAAAAGCTATCATGGTAAATACACACACATGCACCATAGATTTTGATGTTCTGCCCCCATCCCAGTCCACAGCCATGACGAACTCCACCCCAAATTCCCAGGTTTGGTCAGGGGGGGCATTTTGGGGGCAAGTTTTTTGGGGGCCATTTTCTAAGTTTGTTTTTTTTTTTACAATGGTCATTAATTCTAAAAGAAAATGAGCTGTGAAAATGGATGGTATTTTTTTTAACTGATATTTTTTGACAGCTGCTACAGGCTGCTCTAGGGAAGGCAGAACATGAGGAGCCAAATGTGAAGTTTGCTGCCTGCACCTGGAAACAGTTTAGCTGCAGAGAGCTGGATTCTTGTTCTGATCAAGTGTGATACACCTGCATGGGACCCCTGATGGAACTATGCCAGTAAGAAACTTTAGGCTGCTGGGAGCCACACTCCAGCTGCCAAACTTTTGAGAGAGTTGTGCCTGCTCCCCAGGTGGTGCGGAGGTGGGAGCATCAGCCTCCACACCTGCCCTTCCTGCACTCCACTGCGGTTCACAGGATGCTTCCTATACAGGTTGAGTAATGCTGCTTTACTCCTTTAAGAAACTATACAAAGACACTCCCAGAATATTTCTTTTTTTCAATAGCTCAGCTTCCAATTTACGTACATAAATCTCATTCCCACAATACAGTTAGCAGAGGAATTTCAAATTTTATGTTCACCAGATAAGGGAGTACAACCTCTCATCCCCCAAACAAACTGAAAAAACTCCCCTCAAATTTGTCACCATTAGCTAATGGCTGTGGTATTTTAGGCTGAACAAACTACGTTGGCTGCTCATGCATGCAATGCCATTGAAAGTACTTGACAACAATGAGGGTACTGGGGGTACTTTAGGCAAAAAAAGTAACCACAACCTCAGTGCTTCGAAAACCTAATATAACGTGGTTGGTCTTTGTCAAACCAGGGAATTAAATGTTTCTATATAGATTTTGGAATAAATTCATCC
The DNA here is from genome assembly GCA_013397725.1 of Rhagologus leucostigma. Lineage (NCBI taxonomy): Eukaryota > Metazoa > Chordata > Aves > Passeriformes > Rhagologus > Rhagologus leucostigma. The sequence goes on from VZTD01003237.1 coordinate 776,571, forward strand.
TGGCTGCAACGTCAGGGATTAATTATACTGGATTTTGCACATATTTGGTAAACTGGAATTCCAAAGTCTCTACTTCCATTTAATATAATGTGCATGTTCTCAGTTTCCTAGGCTGTTTATTTTGAAAGGGAAAAAAAATTAAAAGCGTACACACACCTTAAAGTGTGAATTTTCCTCTTTCACCCTCTCCTTTTTTTTTCAGTAGATAACATCTAGTTTAAAATATCCAGTCCAAAACTATGTTCAGCAAATACAACTAAACTCTGACTCAGACAGGCTCGTGCCAAATGGCAAACTGCCCCACAAAACGGTACTTTTGGTCTCTTTCTAGTTATCTCCCTCCCCCTTGAAGTATTCAGTATTACAGAGCAGAGAGATTTTGGGACAGCTGGGTAGCATGCTGGGAAAAGGAGCAAAAGGACCATTTCATTTTCTTGGCATATTCTAGCTACAAACAGGTTTCCTACAATAGAAGAATAAATGAGCAACTCTGGAAGAAAAGGGATGGCTAAGGTCTTATATAATGGACTATTTATGTCTGAAAAAACTTCAAACTAATGCAAAAGCATCATCTGAAATAAAAAATGCGAGGGAAATTTAAGACCAAAAAAAAGACTTCCTGATGTTAATACTTATCATGTCACTCAGAGCACCTTGCTTTCTGGTGGTATTTTACTGCAATATTCCAAGCTATGGGAAAACTGATGCTTCATTATAATGATGATTGCTGGTTCTTTTCTTTATAGCACTACACCTGCCAGCTGAGTGCTTGGTAAGATCAGGTTAGGACTTTAAGCTTATAAAACAAAATGAGCTTTTTACCAGCAGATCTTTTTCCATGGGGTAGAGACAACTTTACACCCGGCCATGGGGATGTGGGTGGTCTTCTCACCACTGATGTTCTTTCCTTCAGATTCCAGAGATCACTTCTGGCTTCAGTGGTTGTTGCTCGGTCTGGCATACAGGCATGGGCTGAATTGCAGGGTGAGAGGTTACCAGAGCATTGCTTGCCTGAAGGAAATGGGGTTTATCACCATTGGGTCATCTAATGTTTCTTTTTTACTGTAGCAGGCATTCCTCCGTGTGGGACTCTCTCACCATGCACGTTCTCACTCATGCCCTCTTGAGTCAGGACAAATGATGGAGACTGCTATAAACCTTCAGTTGCTTTTGCCGCAATATCCTTTGCTATTCTGGAAACCATGGCTTTTTCAAACATCCAGCCTCCTGCTGCAGCAGGGACTACTGCCTTTAACCATGGAGCTTTAGTGACTATGGTGACAGATCATGACCACAGTCCTGCCAGCTTCAGTGCCTCCTGCAGGGCTCCAAGCACCACATTCGCTACAGTCTCATAAACCCCTTACGGCTCTTTTTCAAACCATGTGTTTATTAATGCCTAGAAATGTCCCTGAGAAGGATCCCAACAGTTGGCCTCTTTCCTTCTCTGTCAGAGAGGTTTTGGGTTTTATGCAGAGTTTAGTCGTATTTCTACCCAGCAGTGAAAGTACTCTTGCCCTTCAGCTGTGATAATCTCCAAATAATCCAAACTATCCTGTGGTTTTATCATCTGTCTGCATGTGCCCATTTGCCTCAAAGTGATTCTCTTGACCATTACAAGTATCTAGTAGCTCTGTCACATTACCCAGAGCTGCTCCAGGCAGTGTTTGGTTTGCCCATCAGTCACGCTTCCCCTTTTCCCCAGGATTGCACCCGCCAGCCCAAAATACTGTGCCTCACATACCCCATAATCAAGTACAGCATGACTAGACTCAACATCTCTCAAACTTCAGGGAGAAAAGGCTTTTTAAGGTTTTTAAACTGCAGGCTACACTGTGTCCAAATGGTTTCCCAGTCTTCTTCAAACTGTGAGATCCTTTAACCAAGATCCACATATGCTATCCTCACTTCCCAGATGTAAATGCGTTTTTTGGGAATCTGTCACGTTCTTAACACTTTTCCAGTCTCCAGACTAGCAGATGCCCATGATCACAGATTAATGAAGGAGGAGCAGAGACCTGGAGGCTGGAAGGTAGTTTTTGGATTTCATTTGACTGTGCTTTGTAATTAATCACGAAAATATGTCACAAGGATGCTGGAAAAACACATTTTTCCTTGCATAGCATATGTTACTTAGATAAAATAAATAGATAACAACCCCCATGTTGCTGCATACCAACAACCCCCATTATATGAACATGACTCAGGGAGCCAAATGTTTAAAGCTAATATGCCAGTAAAGAACATCAATCTGGGCTGAAGGGAAGCTGCTGGCTGGATGATAAAACAAGACACAACCCCTTTCTTCAAACTCAGCGTAGCCCTTGAGTGTTGCAGTGAAATCTTTGCCTTCACACGATGAAATCCCGAGCACGGGTGGGCAGGGAGGGGGGGAAGGGAGCAGGAGGAACCGCAGTGCCTTGGAGTACCGCTAAAGACATTAAAGGGCCATCAGCAGCTCACCAGCAGAACCCTGCATTTATTACAGCATAGCAAATTTTCAGACATGAGCTCCTTTCATTTAGGTCTGCAGCTGCTTCTGACATCTCCCAGCTGAAAAGGGCTGAACATTCTCACAATATTAAAAACTCAGCTTCTTTTCCTCTTGAAACTGTAGAGAGGAAGAGCAATAAAAAAAATGAAATAAAATAAATAGTCTGCTGTATCCTGCCTGTTTACTCTCAGGCATAGGAGGACTGTATCAAATTTAACACGACTGAAAAACTGGAGCCAAAAGACTTGTTTTTAGAATCTGTGCTCTAGATGAGTGTATGTAAGCCGTATAAAACTGAATGTGTGACTCTGATCTTTATGGTAATGTTGTGAGTCATCTGCTAATGGTCAGTCTCCCCCGGCTGGAACTCATTATGGGGTGAGACTCATTATAAATAAATCCTTTTATCAGAAGAATTTAAATTCCCACTGCTTGTTCCAGGTGCCTAAACAGCCAGGGTCTAATTAAGTAATGATGCTGACCAAACTGCAAATACAATTTGTTTACCAGATGATGATACCATACATGTATGCAACATTCTCTGGCAGCAAACTGGGCAGATTATATACACAAGATCACAGCTTTCAAAGCTCATTTTCCTTAGGCACAGGTCAGAGATGACAAGGGCACCTCATTTGTCATATAGCCAGTAGTAAATGACGGCACTGTACAGCAACCTAGATGTGCACACAAAGTATGTATCAGTGGATCAAAAAATGGCTCTTGCCTGTCATTCATGTCACTCTGCTTTCACTGGTGTGGGTTTGCTGTTTGGCTCTTTGAGTACCTTGTTTATCAACACTTGTTGCCTTTACAGTGTTAATGCCACGGAAAGATGAAACTGAAGAAAACAACAACACTTTATCACACAGAAACATTAATATCTCTCGACTGGAAACGAAATGCTCAAGGGTTCTGCCTGATGCCTCCAAGTTGAATGAAACTAGGCAAGGCATGCGTCTAAATAAATGTTTGATGCTGGATTATATGGTCTAACATAACAATGCCATGCAAATTAAAAGAAAAAAAGAGTCTGCTTTATTTTTTTTTTTAAATCATTCAAAAGTATGGCATCTAGATACCTATAAAAAAGATTAAGCCAAGTGAAAAACACTTTCAACTAGAATTTGAAAAAGAAACCTTGTGATCTACAAGCAATGTTAAGATGTGCTAGTCAACACCGAGTAGCAGCTGCTCTTAACGTTTAAAAAAAGAATCTATTAAAATAAGTATTTCAGCTATTGCAAAAAAGACCAAATGAAAGATGAAAACCAGCACTGTGAGCTATTGACATACCAGAGGAAAATACAGAAAATAAATTCAGAACTGAAAAGCCAGTAAAATAGGACGTTAAGTGAATTTTTAGAATTCTGTGCCTTGAGAAAGTCAAGAGCATTTTAGCTCCCAGTTCAGAATCAAAACAACACTTCAGCTTTTTTCTCTAAAATAAATGTAGAACTGTTTCCCTTCCCAAATCTGGTATCTGTGTTAACAAAGGAGAAAGGACTAGAATGAACCTGAAGAAACAAATCACTGTCTTCTCTTCTACCTAGTGGAGGCAATGTGGGAAAACCCAAAAGGTTATGGTCCTTGCTCCACCTGACCTGTACCTAGGCACCAAGAGGCACTGTGTCCCCATTCCTGCTGGGCATGGTGAGGGAACAGGCTTGCTGGGAGACAGCAGTGAGGATGAATAACAGGTTACACAGAAATCACTGCAGTTGCACTCTCTTTCACAAAGCTGGTGTCCTCTGCTCTGGCAATGCCCCCACTGCATGGAGGTTTGTGGATGAAGAGAAAGAGCACCTGAGTCTTTGACATCGGTCTCTCCTTCAATGCAAGAACTGAATGACATGTACGTACCGGGTGGGGCAGATCCTGACACTGCCACCCTCCTTCTGGAGGCCGAATCAAAATACATTTAGTATATTTATAATCATGCAAGAGTTAGGAAGGAGCTGTGACAATGAGAAAAACATGCCATAATCTTCCTGGCTCACCACTCACCAAAAGAAACAGACTCCTGACTCAAAGAGGCAGACGGACAGACACATCTCACTAAAGCTATGTTGCAGATACGAGTGGTTTTGCCAAGAAGCAAGAGAAGGCCTGGTCTTTGTGGGTCAGCTTCATATACTCCTCTTTAGAGTAGTTTACATTTTTTGAAGAAATGAAAGAATTTTTCAGTTTTTTTTTTTTAATGAAGCTACTGGACTTTGCAACTGCAGCTTGTCTTTCCCTCAACTCCTTAGTTGATAAAAGGGGAAAATCAGAAAAAAATATATTTTGACTTTCTTGTTTGTTTAAAACTCTTCCTTACTGCCATGCTATTCAATTTCTGAAATGCTGAAACTACAACAAAACATAGTTTTTCTTATTAAAACAACAAATACATGATTTTTTATCACCAAACTTTTGACACTTAACTATAGCACATTCACAGCTGCCATTTTTTCTCTCCTATCACATAGTGATTTTCAGCATCATTTATCATGTCAAACAATTTTCCTTAATATTTATGAATTATCTGGCTGAAATGGCAGTTTTTCATGATATGCCCTTTCTGTTTTAACACCAGAACTCCTACTGCTATAGATAATGTCTGTGTGCTGAGAAGAGCTGGCACACACTGGCTGAAGACACACAATGAAGCATTTTCTGAGAGGATTTGGCATTGGTTTAGGCAATTTTCAGCAAACATTCAACATAATTTAAAACGTCTAACTGAAATTTACTTTTAATTTCAAAAGTTCACTTTTCAAATCAAAATGACTTAATTTCAAAATGGATGCTAATGGGGAGCAGAAAGAAATTTTCCTGGAGTAAAATGAAAACAAGAATCCCTTACTTGACTTCACACAGGTTTCTTGCCCCTTCCACCTCTAGCTTTTGTAGATTTTTGCTCCACAAAATTATTCCAGTGATACAATATTTGAAAAAAACTATAGTGGAAAAAATTTGAATTATAAACATTAACATATCTACAGCACCTTAATTAACTCTCAATTTTTGTAAATTGAGAGTTTGAAATTTTTGTCAACATGACCCCATTTCCCCTGCCTACTCCGTGGGCCAGCACAGCCACCCCTCTTGCCAAGCAGAAGAGGATCTGCTCGGACACTTGGAAACACCTTGCCTGTTTGCACCACCAAAGAGAATCAAAGCCCCAGTACTCCTACTTCTTTTTTTTTTGTTTGCTTCAAAGCAGATCAAAACCATTCAGATCTCCTAAACAGATGGCATGATTTTAAATCGTAAGCACATGTTCCATGTGTGTCCCACACACCGTTCAGATTATTCCACAGAAGGTCTTGCTGGTGACAGATAGCAGCATATTGGGCCTTTGTTGTCTGCTCCTTGGCACTTCCATAAACGTGTCCCCTTTGGAGTAGTAAAAGCTTTCTGCTGCATCTATGTCAGTGGCACGTGTGAAGCCCTGCCATGTGCTAATGGTATAAATATGGAGGAAAAGCATAGCAAAAAAAATAATAAACAAGGACATGCTCTCTCCCTGTTGCCATTGCTAAAGCACTTTTTATTTTAAGCTAGGACTAATTTTTATTTTAAGCTAAGCACCTGCTAGAAAGGTCATCAGAGGGGTGGGAGATTTGAAATGATAATTTTTATTATTTTAAAGCATTGCTTACACCCAGCATCTGTTTTGCCAAGCAGATGTTTCACACTGTGGGATCCCTGCTCACCCACTGGAATATCTGACTGGAGTTCACATCAAGGCACCACCACAAACCAGGTCCTCCACAGTGACTGAGTGGGCACAGCCTCCAATAAGCTAAACTAAAGGGATGCACAGTCTGTCCAAAATAATACTCTTGGTGTGTATTTTTTGATCTCTGAGTGTGATTTGGGCTAATTGCAAATAGCAGCTTTGATTCACCTACAATCTGTTTCCTGTTTTCCTTTTTGTGAATGCTCATGAAAGTTAAATAAATTCTGGGGAGCTCTGTCCACTTAGCACATGTCTCTGAATGAGCAAAGGTACTCTTGCCTGCAGGTAGGAGGTTGTCCTTCTTCCTTGGAAGTGGCCTCTGTCTGCTTGTAGGGAGACAGGCAAAAAGGACAACATTGCAACTTGAGGAATTAAATTTACCTCCCTATTTTATAACCCACTGACACCATATGAAGAATAAAATCCCTTATGAACCAAAAACTTTCTGGATGAGTGTTTTGCAAGCAGAAAACACAAGGCAGAAATTGTCAGATAAATTGTTTGAGTAGTTCAGCCAGCACCTTTCCCTGGCTACATAGCTCTCTTTAGAGAAAAATGCTAAGATTAAGTTATTAAGGGTAGATTACCATTAACTTTATCAACCATGTCTGAATCATACTATCACTCCCACAGTACTAAAGTAACTCAGAGCACTGCAGTCAATGGAGGTTGGCTGCTTCACACCAGCAGAGAAGTCTTCTTATGCCTTCACCAACAGCTATGAAAAAAAGCCTTAAGTGGATTTGTTCATGGGTGAGAGAATGGGGGTGGAAACTGTTTCTCGGAAAATCCAAAATCCTGGCCAAGGATCCAGAAGAGGATTATTATTACAGTATCCCTCTTATGAGCTGTGCTGAGCTTGTTAGAAAGGTGTTAACTTTCCTCTGCCAAGAACACTTTGCAGTAATCAGTTTATGAAAAATTCAATTTGGCAGCAAACTCTTGGCAGTCTCAAATCAACTGCACCTATTATACTCCAGTCACAAGTGGATGGGCAAAGGTGGCTCGGTGCATCAGTCTCCTCCCCCTCCTCCGCGGCCTTGAAATTTGCTCAGCGATTCTGGAGGAGGAAAAAACAGTGTTGTGTAACTCGTCTACAAAGGACAAGGAGGAGGGGGAAAAAAAAGAAGTCAGAAACAAAAGACATCCAGCTGCAAAGCTTCTGGCAGGAACTTGCAGGTAGAAAGTCTGTTTGTGTGGGCTTCCCAGGGCAAAGGAAACAGCCTGTGCCCTGTCACTACAAAATATTCACCCCGACTGGGAAAAATGTAAATGATGCTGAAGTGATAATGAGCACTCAAGTGGATTTCTTCCTGAAATGAGTCACAGCTGCTGTCAAAGCTCCATCAGTTTGCTGTAGCAGGTCGAGCAGAAAACTCTGAGGAATGCCACCTGAAAGCCTTTGCCATGGAAGAGGAATCCCACCAAGCCCAGGCAGGGGCCCAGCAGCACAGGGCAGTATGAACATCTTCCCCATCCAGCTGGGAAGAGGGCTTCCAGCTGCCTCCTCTAGGGAGGAACAATGGTCCCTCCACACACACAAACCATTGCATTATGGTGCATTGCTGTGTGTCCTGTTGGTAGCTTTATGACTGTTTTTCCACTAGAAGATATTGCTGGAACCAGGGAAAGTAGGCTGTAGAGGAAACAGATGGTATTTTCTCTCTAATTTTGGTGTTTGAGAACAGAATTTGCACAGTTTGTTCCTCGGTCAACCCCTACTTTCAGGATAAAAAACTGTTACCTGCCAGAATATGAATGGTTTTGAAATGTGCAATAAAATAAAAATAAAAAGCATGTGGAGGGGGAGCTTTCATCTTAAGGAGCTACGAAATTTGCATTCCTGAGGTCCGATGCTATGGTTATCAATCAGATGCTTTGGGGATATTAAAGATACTCTCTCTCACTAATATCAAAAGTGAACGTCCTTTCTTCCTCAAGATTTCCCAACAGATCTTTCAAGTCTTGAAATTCCTTTCATTCTTAATACTCACTGTGATTATGTTGTATCTGCAGAAGTCTTCTTTACACCTAGAGTTGAATATTTTCCCCTCTCCAGCAGATCTCCTTTTAGCTAGGGTCCATTTCAGGTAACTGCTATCTAAAACCTAATGTGCTCATTTATATTAATACATGCCCTCAGAAGAATGGGATTTGGAAGCTCCACCTGACACGTGCTGTGTCCTTGGTATGGTAACTTACATGGCATTATCCTGTCATGGGAATCTGCAGTCTAAGTAAATGCCCCAGCTGCAATTAAGTGAAATCTCCTGCTCCATTTGATGTGCCCAAATGACTTTAAATTGCTCTTTCCCATCTTCCCATCTGTACTGAGAGACAGGCAAGGAGCAGATGAGTGTTGTGAGGTGCACGGGCAAGCCTTGTGCAGAATGAGACTTGTTTCCCTTCCTTCCTTGGTAGAACAAGCTGATTCCCACCTACTGGGGCCTTTCCAGGAAAGAATGCTGCAGAGACAACGTGAAGTACTTTGCTGACAAAGTGACAGAAGAAGGAATTTCCATAAGACCTTTGGAAATGGTGGGTGTTATTTTATGGATGCAAAGCAGAGGCTCTGAGTAAATCATGTTTGCTCAAGGAGGACGCGACGCCACAGCTGCACTGGAGCAGGACCCCCTGGCCTGCTCAGGCCAAGTTCCTCTGAATCTCCCTTGTGAGCACACATGCACATGCATTCACGTACAGCATCTTCATTAAAAGTTTCCAAAATCCAAATTCAAAGCATTCCCGGTTTCCTACCTCTCTTCCACCAGCAACCACTCACTCTGCTGAAGGTGTAAATAGGTCAGATGTTTCCATGGCCACAGCGAACCAAATAAGCAGTTGGGGTTCAGCGAGTAACGTGGGTTTTTTAATTGTTCCAGTGCTGGGTAAAGAGAGGTGTGTGACACCACGCTGACAGTACCTGACTATCTCCTCTGGCTCATCAGTGATGTGATGGCTGGCACTGGCCCCTTCTCCCCCTGAAACTGTTATCTCCTGCGAGCTTCAACAGGCAGCTCCTCTCATGGGGTAGCACTGATGAAAAGTACATTTCACACTGAAAATGTCTCTTTGCAAGTACTAATTGCTGGTTCCAGTGCGGCACTGAACCTATTCACATAAGGTGTAATTAAGTTGTGACTCACTGCCACAGGATGCTGCAGAGGCCATAAAGTATAAAATAAGCCTGTGCAGGGACTAGACAAATTCATGAGGGACATGTCTAGCAAACAGGATGGTTGGGATGCCACACCATTCAGGAAGTCCCTCCTAAACTTCTCAATGCCTAAAGGCAAAGAGCTGTAGAAGGGAAAGGAGAGTTTGGTCCCTGCTGTTCCAAAGGATCCCAAGCTAGACGAACATGTAGTCTCCCACCTCCTCTGCATAACAAACAGAAAAATTGAGATTAGTTGTGGAGCTGGTGGTTCAGAGTCTGAGCAGTGCAGAGATGCCTCTGACCGCAGTTATCCATCTTGAGCATACCCAGGACACCAATGGAATCAGCCCTGTGCTGCATTTGACCATTTGTCACATGGCATTTTCTGATTCCTGTAGGTGAGTCATCTAGCTACTATGGCACAGATCAGTTTTCACTCAGTGAAAAGCACCAGATCCTTTCACACATCACAGACTGAGGTATTTGTCAATAAAATTGCTTATTTAAGATTTATTTATCACCCTTTCTGGGAGCCAAATCTGGAGATGTCTACTTTGGCTCATGCTGTTCATGAAAGCTCTGGCTGGAAGATTTTGTCCTATAATCTGCCACTCAAAACCATCCTTTTCTCAGCTGTTCATTTCACTGAAGCCTCCTTGCAATGCAGAAGAAGGTTTTATGAGGAGCAACCAGATTAAAACTGCCTTGATGGTCAGTCTGCCAGGAGAAGCTGTTCACCCATCCTGTAAAACAGGCAAACCAATCTCTTCTGCAATTTGTCAAGAATATGGTGTAAATAATGCTACAAAAGTAAAAATACCGCTACAAAATTAAAAATAGCAATAGAAGTATTAATTATCCAAATATGCTGTACAATCCTGGAATTTGAGTTCAGGCTCTAACAGCATATAGCTGAAATATTGCAGTTTCTCAGAGTCCTTCTTCATCTCCTGGGCTCACTAAGGAAAAGAAGGGTCCGCGCCAAGACCTCTTCTCTCTCCTATAATCAAACACAGCTCAAACCTCCACAGAGGACTCCTGAGCTTTCCTGACAGAGTTCTAGTGTAAGCTTACTCAGACACAGCCTTCTCTAAAAAAATCATTTCAGCTACCCTTCTCACCTTTTGGCAGTCTGTCTTACCAAAGGACCATGGTTGTATTTGCCTGGGTCACGCTGAAGCCAGTGATGGTATTCATGTCTGGTTGCTCATCTCAGCAAGATGGGGGCCTGAAACTCTCGGTGTTGTTGCCTGCCAACACCACCATCACAACCAACCAATGCCAACCAAAGCAACACTTCTTGCTCCTCCGTGTTGTCTTCTCACAAAACCACTGGGGCTTCAAACTCAGGGTGTTGTTGAGGGCTTGACAAACAGCTGGGAAAGTAATGACCAGCTCCGCTCCCTGCCCTTCTGAAACTTACTGACTTGACATTGCTTTTATATTCCCAGTGTCTGGAAGTGTGAAAAGGGAAATGGATTCTAATTTCAAGGCAAAACTCCTCAAACTTAATTATGATGTGAGGCTTTGTATTTTTTTAAGAGTCCCTCTCGGAAACCTGATAAACATACACTCCTGGTTTGAAAATATTGACTTTTTTTCCTCTTCAGTATTTATTTCCTATGTGAAATGAGAATCAGTAGAGATTTTCTTGTTTAACAGCCTAAGATCTGGCATAATACACAAGTATCACCCTGTCACAACAAATAAGTTTTACTTAATCATTTGCATTAGCAATGTCCACACAGCCCCGGGAATAATGTCTTGTTTCAGCTCGTTACTGCAGTGTCAGTATTGTACTGTTTCAGCAACAGCACTGTACTGTTTCAGCAGTGGGGCTGAAATCCAACCCCCACACATGCATATGCTGTTTGGAGCCTGCAATGGGCAGCAGTGTTATGGGTGGCAGCAAAAATGTTCTTTGGAAAGTCAAAGAGGACATAGCATGCCTTCCAACTGGTGCTGCCCTCTAACTTTTGCTCATTTTCAAGAAACTGAATGCCTCTTCTGTAAAGTGGGGATAACCATATTGACAACTATTCTGTAAAGCATTTGAAATCTACAAATAAAAGGAGCAGTAGCAAACCAGATAAACCCACTGTTGTTAGTTGGCTGCCTTTTAGGGAAACTTTATCTCTCAAACATATTCTTATAATTAGGATAAATATGATGTTGGAACCGATCTGTATTGTATATAATTATCAACTCCCCACACGCATATTTCCTCCACCCCTATTTTTCACCTTTGTAAAACTGTGTAGTTTTTTTTACCAAATAGGTTTAACCCTATTAGAGTTATCTGTAATAGAACAATTATTTGTTCATTAAAAACACAGGGTTTAGGGAACATTGGATTAATGAGGAGAGAATGTAATGCAATAATATGGAAACTGTATTGCTGGATTTAATATTGTATACTCCCGTGGCTGGAAAGTCCTGCCTTATAATCCTGTGGTGTCAATGCTGTCCTGAACAGCAAGTAATCCTAAAATCCAGTTAGCTTGAGCTTAGTGTGCTACAGAAGCACAGGAAAGAGCAAGAATCTACCCAGTCACTTTGAGTTACCATAGTTAAGGGATAGGCTTGGGAAAAAATGCTTTGTTTTGTTTTGCAGATCTCACTTTCCAAAAGCTGGTACTCACTAGGTCTGTACAGCAACTGTTGGGTCTTTGCCTAATACTGTAAGTCAAATCATAGGTCACTACATGCCTATTCCAAAATAGTCCTCGCTCTCTGCCAAGTCTTAAGTCCCGAAACCCTTATCATGGATGAGAAAAACAGGAGATATGCAATCAGGTGCACAGGAAGGCATTGAAATGACAAAGCTTCAAAAATTACAAATGTATGAAAAAACCACACATACTATGTAATTTAACTTCAGTGCTGATTTTATAAATACTTACTCTCTTGAACAGTCCTAGAAGTCCCACTGTAGACACCAGCACCACATCTGGGAGGGGAACTCAAATGTTCTTCCGGTCCTTATTCACTAACACCCCCCATCCTAATTACTAGTGGCCCACAAAAACTCATAGTTTCAGCAGGGTAATCTTTGGACACTAGAACTCAATGGTGTAAAATGGAAATTTTAGTGAGTTTATTTTTTCCTGCAGGATGATTGTCCTTTAAACACGGATAGCAGGATAGCTGTCATTGCATGAAGTAGGATTCTCGAGGGAGAGAAAGCCACCAAAAATTCCCCACAGAAAGTATTCTGAAATGCATCACACAAGACCTTACACCTTGCAGCTAGGCAGATAACGTCAGTACTCTCATTCCCTTGCTCCTCACTAACCCTCAGATAGATACTAAAAAAAAAAATTAAACATAAAATTTCTCATGCATTCCTTAGGTGTTTATAAGAAAAATAAAAGAGAGGGGATTTTGTCTCACTGGTTTCAGGGAGTTGAGGGCAAGACTTTTGAAGCTAGCTCAAAATGTTAAAAACATACCCAGTGTACTCCTCCCCTCTTTTTTTTTTAAAAAAAAAACAAGAGCTGTTTCTTGAATAATCCCTTCCAGACAGCTAAAGCAATTAATAGATTTCATAATTAAAGTCCTTATTAATTGGTAATGCTGCAGCAAGGTAGTATTTATCTACCTAGCAAAAGCTAGCATGGAGAGCTTACCTAATTGACCACTGCAGCAGCAGCAATAGAGGTCTCCAATATTGTTACTCCAATAAAAATGAACAAGAGAGGAAGATTCATACCAAAAAAACCTGCCAACCAACCAACCAAAACCCAAACAACAACCTGCCCAGAAAAAAACCTGTTGCAAATGATAAAATGGAACACCTGGAAATTTCAGGGGAGAAGTTGAGTCTGTATCCCTCTATGTACTATCATATATCACAGATAATGAGTCGATGCCTAGGGCAAACTGTCTGATTGTCCCAATCTTAGTGGCAGCCCTGATAACAAGTGCAAGAAAAGACGATGTTTTAACCATGGATACAGTGGTGGGGCCGCAGCTCCAGACAGTGACATTAGACAAGCTGCGAGGGAAGTTGTTTTGTAACCTTAGCTATGACAACTGAGAACCTACAGCAACAGTAATACTTGGCTTGGATCTGCTTCAGCCTTAGATTACACTGACTGTATGCAGCAAACAGTTTTATTCATGCCTGGCTATTACAAATAAGAGTCCTTGTCTGTGTACCTTTTTTCCTTAGAGAAAGAAAATCACAACGTATTTTTGCTCCAGCATTGCCTGAAGGACCTATAGCAACATAATCTTATTTATTACCCGTCACTTCCCTATGCAAACATTTCCTACCGTGTCTGACCAACCATTTTTTATATCATTTCTCTCTGAGCTCTCAACATCATCCATCACTGGCAGTCACCTACCCTGCTCCTGCTCTGGGCCTTTGCACTGCACAGGGATGCACAATTGCAGGGGCCAGGGGCCTGGGCTCCTGCTGTTTTCCATTTCGTCATTCTTCCATTAACACTTGACCTGCCTGGAGCAGCCAGCGTGTTTCTAAGGATTGAGTGGGCACCTTCTTTATGAGCCTTTCCTATAACATCCTCTTAATATAGGAGAAGCCAACCTGCCTGCATGCTTCATGAAAAACTCACCTCCTTCTTCTTTGAAGGAGAAATGGAGGGAGGTTTCCTTCCCTGTGAATAATTGTGGTGCCCGCCTGCTCTCTCCTGCATGCACACATATGGATGTCTTTAGCCTAGGGATACACAGATTTTTACCTAAACTTTCTTAATTGCTGCAGGGAAGAGATGAAGGTGTAAATCAGGGTGCAGTTGCCATCATAGCAGCAAGGGAGAAACGGCTTAACTTGCCAGGAAAGTAACAAGGGAAAACCATAACTAGATAGATCTGAGACAGATCTACATTCAAGACAAAGACATCTAAATGTAATCATGTGCAGTGAAAACATGTTAACATTACCCTAGTTTTCTAGTGAAGTTTGTCAATAACAAGTGAGGCAAGAACAGGACAGCAACAGACGCAGCTCCATGGGGGTATGTCCTCCTCAGACCTCGCTAAGGGATGGGTCATGTAGTTCCACTGATGTACCTCTGCAGCCTCCAGTAAGATTGCTCATGCATCCTTCTTCTGTGTTTCCAGTAATTTCTCTTCTCTCTTTTGATTTTTAGGAGGTGAGATTTTCTCAATAATACGCAATTATAGCTGTAGACAAACCTGTCTGCATATTGCCTTTGCTCTGGAGAGAATCTGGGAGGAAATATCCCAGTCTTCTCTTCCCAATCTCTCTCCCAAACAGCCTTTCTCCCTTGCTCTTTGTCCTAGACCTTGGTGAGGAGGAAACAGGCCATCATTACATTTTCTGTGCCAGAAGAAGAAGGAAGTGTTCCTTTATAAATTCACAGAAGTACAAGATTTCCAGTCTTATCCTGCGACCAAGGAATACCTTGCTTGAATGCTCGGCTATCATCAGCTTCACCAGGAGTGCTGTAAGGATCCTAAGAGGGTCAATTTTTTGAGTAGTTAGCCCGTAGTTTTTATAATATAGAAATTATATTCTCAAATGCATACATGTATATACACTCCTAGGGCATAGGAAAAGGCAGAGGTTTGCAGTAGTTGAAAAAGTAAAAGAGATTGTTTTTCTCGCTACCTAGATGTGTTTGTCATTAGAGTATATTCTTCTATTTCCTTAACAGTAAATTAAAATAAATCTGACCAGGTAATGTGTTTACACTAACAGAAAGGATTCCCATAATGCTTCTAAATGTAAATGGATTTTCTTGTAATATGTTGTAGCGAAATTACAAGTTAAATGTGCAAGAAATTACTAGAACGATGGGAAAGTAAGTTATGATAATGATGTGGCACAAAATGTAACACAG
Source organism: Rhagologus leucostigma (assembly GCA_013397725.1). Lineage (NCBI taxonomy): Eukaryota > Metazoa > Chordata > Aves > Passeriformes > Rhagologus > Rhagologus leucostigma. The sequence continues at coordinate 791,783 of VZTD01003237.1, forward strand.
GAGCCCATAAACCCATAATGTCGGTTTTCTATGAAAATGATACATAATTTTAATTTTAAAAATATAAAAATTTTCTAGATACAGTAATGACTGTATGAGCTGCTTGGTTATAAAAGGTTAACTGTAAAACTTATTTGGGTATGCCCTCTAACTTCTCTCCAAGATCACCGACTTGTGTACAAAGTGGGATAAACATTTTATTCTTCTCAAACTTTTGTAACTCTGAGCATTTTATCCTAACAGTTAAAAAAAAAAAAACATTTTTAGTAATGTGCTGTTCTGTACCCAGCACTGCTGGAGATCCACATGTTCATTTATGCTTTCCTACCTGGATACAAGATCTTTTGTGAGGCAACAGATCTGGCTCTCCAGTGACGCAGACTGCTGCACCTCTCCTGAGGGACTTGGAGCTGCCGATTTTAGTGGCAGCAAAATCCACTTTCATCTTGCATTTAAAAACTGGCATCAAATTTGCAAATGGCTTCTCTGTGAGCTGCTTATAGAGGCACTTTCAAAGTTGCAAATAAATGACTTTCAAAGGGAGATAGTCATGTATCTTCCCTGTGCCTTGGCACACGCCCCTTCAGCAAAACATCAACCCTCGGCTCTGGCCCATGCCTGTGTGGGAGCTCCTGCTCAGGCATGGCTGAAGCACTAGTTTGAGGTGCAGCAAATTCTGCTTCACACATCAAAATAAGAGGAATATAAACCAGTGTGGGCGGACTGTGGGAAACGGGGAGCTAGAGAAAGGTTTCGCTGGAAGCATGAGTCAAGGCACTGTGAGATGTACGGGGTTGTCATAGTTTACATAGTGTCCTCATTGCCAAACAACCACGTCAAACCCCCAGTGCAGTGCTGCCTGTGGAGAGGTCAGGAGCAGCAGGGCACCAGAAGTGTTACAGTAGCAGCGTCCTCAGCCACAGGCACTGGCCCAGGAAGGATCTCACAATCCCCTAAGACATTACAGTTCCCACAGCAAAGAGCCTCCGCTTTGAGGCACAACCCCACACGCAACAGTCACAAGTAGCACTGAGAAAAGGCATTTTCTCTCTTTCATGCCAAAACCATGTCCAAATTTTAATGGCTTCAATCAAAAACCTCTCCTGAGAGGAACTTTAGAAACCTAGACTATGCACAGAGACACCCAACACTTAGGAAGTTGGACCTTTCTCATCAGTTCCCTATCGTACTTATTGGGCCCAGATAGCGCTTATTTATTGCACAACTCCCAAAAAAGTTGTTTCACAGCTACACATAGATAGAAATAGAAATAGAAATAGAAATAGAAATAGAAATAGTGAGAACTGTACTGACCCAAAACCTATTGTAGTCAAGGGAGAGATTCCCACTGATTTCAGTCCTTTGCATCAATCTCCGGGAGCATTACTTCAGGCTGATCTACTGCCCTGGGTTGTGGACCAATTCAGAGCAGGAATTGCTGAATTTAGAGATGAGCCCCTCTTTTAGTTTCGCTTTTTTCCTTAATTTAGAAGCAGCAGCAGCAGCAGCAGTATCTGTTTTCCAGCACACAGCTGACTGCCACACTACAGCCAGAGCCTGCTTGAGTCCCTAAGCAAGCCTGCCTGAGTCTGTCCCTGAGCATGCATGTAGGCACAGCACCAGCACACACAAGTCACAGTGCAGCACACAGATCCCTTCTGACTGCCTGACAGCCCTGCCTTTCTTCACAGAGTCAGTGGAGAGGGGTCGCATTAGGGGAACAGGACACTAGAAGTGATCCTGTGAAACCTTACAAGTCTTTCGGCTCCCCCTTCCTCTGTCCAACACGTAGGCTACATAAACACCACCTAGATATTTTGTTGTTCTTACCAAAAGATGCTATTATGGTTTAAGAAAATAAAAGAAAAAAGAAGTGGTAAGAAAGAAACAAAAAGAAAAAAAAAAAATATGGGAGACCTTAAGATATCACACCAGAGCAGACAGATCAGATAATTTTAGAGCAGAGCAATAGCACTTCTTCCCCTCCTCAGAAGTGCAGCCAGCACATTTGATTTCTTTTTCAGTATCTCTCCCATGTTTATTATTAAAACACGTCATCACCATCTAATCACCACTGGAATTGAAAGTAACTTTTCACAGGAGCATTCTAAAATTAGAGAGTGCCAATTAAAATTAATGCAAACCCAAAGTACTGTGCTGTAAAGAAACTGCGGCCAACATGATGAGCAAACGCAACCCATATTTGCTCATTTCACAGTGCTGATACTCGATTTTTAGTACTTGTTTGTTTGTGTTTCCCTCCTCTAAGAGCAATGCCACAAAACCACGGGCCTGGGGCTCTGCCGAGACCTTCTCCTTACCCCATCCACACAGCTGTAAGTCCCATCCAGGAACCTCCCGTCTTCCCGCTCCAGAGGAGTCACGGTTCGCTTCTCCCCACAGCAGGCTCCCTGCGTGCTTGTCGCCCTGCTCCACGTCCCGCAGACAACTGGGGCCAGGCTGGGGTTCCGGGGCATCGTGGCGACAGGACGTGGCCCTTCCTGATATAATGGGAAGGCTTGTGCCAGCACCGGCATCGGTCTGGGCGGGATTCCAGCACGGCGGCCGGCCCGCACCTGTTGCAGGGCACCAACCGGGACAATCAGCTGTGTGGCTAATATTAACCACCCGTGCTGCCAGCACCAGGCAAGTGCAGCGGGGACAGGAGCGTGATTCAGGCACAGAGCAACTTGTAGGGAAATAATTGTTCAGCTCTGCCTTTAGTTAATAGGAAAACAAACCAAAAAGACCAGTGAATACCCCTCCAGACAGATAACCTACACAGAAGTCCCAGAGCCGTTCACAGTCCTTTCCCATTCATCACATTAGCCTGTCTTTGTCTCCAGCAGTGGTTTAGGTCCTTTCAAAATTGCTGGCTGTAAGTAGGAAAGGGTACATTTGTATTTATTGCCTCTGCTACCTTGGCACTGATAACCCCAGGTTCTCCAACAGCCAGAAGAGAAACGCCAGGTTGAGCCTCAGCTGTGCCGAGGGTGACAGTCACACGATCACTCTGCTCAGTGGCATGCTTTGATTTGTGGCTACTGGGAAGGCACCATGACAGACAGTGCTGTTGCACGCAGCAAGAAGATAAAATAAGCTATGCTGTAAGCGACTCATAAAAAATCAAAATCAAGAAAACCTTCCTGCCCAGCGTAACCTGCAGTGATAACATAGCAAGTTAATGTCCTGCTTAAAATAAAACACCCACAGAATGGGGGCTCTTTTTTTTTTTAGAGGAATTTTTGCAATGCTTGATTCTCCCTTCTCCCCGGATATTGCAGATGTCTCCAGGCACCAGGGGACATGACGAAGGCATGCACTGCAGAAGTGGTAAGCACCAGAGGGCAGCTGAAATGCAAACGTGAGCTCCAACTACAAATTCTCTGACTGAGCTGTTTACAGCAGACTTCCCACATTCCTAGCTGTAAGCTTCTCTAGTGCATCCATTTTGTTTTCATAAAATGACTGTGTTTGAGATGAAAGGTATGGAAAGCAAGAGCTGCAAGACCTTGCTTTCTGCAGGACCTGTCTGGAGGGAACGGGATCTGATGGTGACAGTGTCTGTGGAGAAATATAGGTGGGGAAGCTCTCATACTGGGTTGTGAAAGGTGTAAAGTCTTGCTGCTGGTTGTGTGCTTGGCTAGATTGTTATTTTAAACCATGTCAGGGACCAGATGGTGCCTTAAAAAAAAAAAAGTGATTATAAGCTAAAATTTAAAAATACACCAGAAGCATTTGTGAAACTGTAGGAGAATTAAAGGGACAAACACCAAAAGTACACGTAGTGTGACCTTGGCTTCCGAAGAAGAGAGCTGCTGCAGTCTGAGAAAGATAAAATGAAACTGGATGTTTCCACTTCTGCAAAACGTGGGAGGCTCCCTAGACAGCTCAATTAGAGAGAAAATGTGACACAGCTGAATCCCTACATTTCCCCTTCATCCTCTGAGTAACCTCTTTGATCCCTAGAGAAAAGAAATTTGATTAATTTCCACAGCCAAGTCTCTCTTTTGATAGTAATATATAAACCTGGCCAATATCTGGGCAGGTTCCTCCTTCCCTGATAGCTGTATTGTTCCCTGCTAGCTGACCAAATCAAGATGGGCTTGCCAGACTACAATAGCCAAATAATGTCTACTCATTCCTGGACTAATCATTCAAGTTGTTCAGTTTAAAAAGATTTCAATTTAAGCAGAAAATCTATCTTTAAACTAAATCTTTAAAAAAAAAAATAAAATTTACATTTACATCTTTCAAATAGCATTATTGCTAGATTTGGAAAATTTTCTTGGTATTTTACAGCCTTCCAGAGGAAAGATGTCAGGGGACGAAAGCTACGTAATCCAGCCTGTTAGAGAAAAGAGAAAGAGAATTTCTCTTAAGGAATGTGGCTTCAGATCCACTTCTTCCTTATAATGCATGCCAAACTGGAACATGGGAAGTCCGCTTTGTCTTTATCTGACACAATCTGTTAAGTGACTATGTGCAGCCACCTATATAAACAAATTACTTAAATTGGTCTTTGCTTTGTTCAGTTTCTGTCAAAGGCATTAAGCTGAATATGGAAGAAAATTACAGCTTTCCTTAAAAGAGGAAGGCACCAGACATCGGTTTAGTGAGGGATCTTTGTGGCTGAGGCACGTCTTCTATATCCATTTCAGGAAATGTGTGTCCTCAGCTAGAATTCTCATCACAAATAATTCAAGGTAAATGAAACCCAAAGCTAGCTGCAAAGCTTGAGTGCAGGTAGGAGACTATCTCACCTCCGAGTGTATTGGGATGTAACTGTCTCCTTCAAGCTCTATTACATGTGGGACAATATGCCAGCATATGGCACTAGAGGGTAAGCATATCAGGAGAAAAATTTGACATGCAAAGCCATGTTCTCCAAGAGAGCTATAATAAAAACCAGAGAGACTCAGGAAACTACTTATTTCTTTCTCAGCCTCAGCTCCCAACCCTCTGCTTTTCAGTCTAGCAACAAGCCAACCATTCCTGCAGGCCTGGTGTGTCCCCTGATGGCCACCATTCTTCGAGCAGTAATTCGAGAACCTGAGCACAGCTGGTGTCATCACTCAATATTGCGCAAGCCCTTACATCACAAAACAAGCTGTTCAGGTGCTGGCAGGAGGCTAGTGTTGGACCTGGATATGCCTGCATGCAATTCCCACAAGAGATTTTACCCTACTATCGGGTTTTCTCATGTATATGTTGATTTTGTTTTTTATGATATCATAGCACTTCTAGTGAGTGTATGGTCTTCCATGATGTTGTTGACCTAGCTTGCTATGCATTATCAGAAGAATCAAAATCACAATAATGAGAGAAAAAGCATTATTTTAGTCCAGCCCCTCCAACCCCAGTATTTTTAAATGTACTCCCAAGAATATGAAAGGACAAAAATAGATATGATCAGATCCACAAGAGCTGGATGCTCAAAAGAAACATTTGGCTTCTGCCTTGTTGTGGAGATGCCTCTAGCTTTCAATACACCTGTTCCAAATATCTGCTATTGAGTTTACTCATTTGTACTTTGTCACAGCAGAACTAAAGCCTGTAGGTTATATTGAAGATTAGGCCATCAAAGTCATAGCCTTTTTTTTTCTTTTCCAAAACACCTGGTGGTTAGAGCTGTGACAGGGTATATGAAAAAAAAAGTTATGTCCCTTTCCCTGTCTACAAGAAACTGAACCCAACAAAAGGCCCTACCCACCCAGCTAAAGCTACAAAGCACTCTGAGGGAAATGTCTGCAATTTAAAACTGTTGCTATTTTAGTAGAATAGGTAGAATAAATTCTTATAAGGCAAAAGTAATATGCAAGTTTCCAGCTAGTCTGTATATACAAGGGAATATTCACGTATGTCCATAACAGGACTTTTAACTTGGCAGAATGCCTTGATTACTAGACTAGAGGCTTATTTTGAACTCTGTCAACCACCCTTTAATTATCCAAACAAAAATTTGAATGTTTTGATGCACATGGATCTGGATCTACTCTTATCTTTGGTTGCTAATAATCACTAAATTTTCATTCTGTTTCAGTTTTTTAAGTATATCAGTTCATCTGAAAAATAGCAATACACATCTAGTGTGCAGAATAGTGTGTGTGATGTGCAGGGCTGTGTTGTTGGAGATAAGGCTGAGCAGCAGCTCCTCTGACCTGCTCCTGAAGTGAGATTTCCAGAACATCCTAGCTCCATTCCTACAGAAGTCTGTAATTATACAGTCTCTACCACACTGGGGAAGGGTGGATTGATCATCAGGTTAGTCCAAGATTAATTCCAGGCCAAGCCTTATGTGACAGATTGGCTTAAGGTTTTCTAAAATAACTTCCAAGGACTCTGTTGCACCTACTCGCGGAGAAGCAGCCCCTCACCGTATCAGAGTGCAGTGCAGCACCACGGGTAGGACTCTGAACACACAAAAGCAGGGATCTGTCAGCATGCTCCTACTCCCTTCATTAGGACTCAACATCTCCTACAGCAGCAGAGGTCAAGGCAGGAACCTAATCCACACAGTTACATGACCTGTCACTGAGGTATCTTAAAGAAATTCTGATACCATGAATTGAAGATTGACAGAGTCATGGAAGGAAGTCAAGCATATCCAAAGCTACACTGTGTATTTACCTGCAGATGAAAGCACGTCTCCCAAACAGCACAGATGTAAAAAGCTCCAATGCTTTTTGCTTGCAAGCACAAATAGAAAAGGCATCTCTGAGTCATGCAAAAATACAGTGAAAAAAATAATTTATGTCAGAAAACGAGTTTAGGAAAGCGTGAGGCATCTCATCAAAGGAAATCTGTGTCATGCTATGCAGACTATATTCAGCTCCTAGACCAGGAACGTAATACACTTTCAATTTTTATATACTTCTTGACAGGCCATCAATAGCACATCAGTGGCAGCAGCAATACTGGCAAAGACAACCCCTGATTCAGCCCTGTATTGGGTACTGCTTTGCAGCAGCTTGTGTAATTCCCTCGGTATGTGCATCACCTTTTAGAAATCCCTGTGCTTGACAAAATCTTTCCTGGGCACAAACTTATGCTGACCACAATAAAGTCTCTAAAATTTCCTAGCCATTCATACCACAGAATCCAAATTAACAAAATTGCTGATACATAAAGACAGGGAAATGAAGATACACAGGCAAAGAATAGATATCAGAACTGACATAAAATTTGGGGCACACAAGACAGGAAAGAGAATGGCAGCTGAGGAGGTAATGCTGGATTATGAGCTGATTTGTCATCTGTGTTGCAGCACGAGGGGGAAAATGATCCTGTGACCTCACATCTTTGCTTTTCCAGACCAGCACAGCTTCACCAATTGCATCTCAGCCACCAGGGACTTGTGCAACTTCTGCTGTTTGACAAGAACCTAGCTGTGCCGATGAGCTGACAAATCCAAAATGCCTCCCGCCCCCAGCCCCTGCTGTGTGCCAAATTGCTATGTGTGCGCTTGTGCACCACTTAGAATCCATCTTCAGTGGTTGCCAAGAATGACCCCCTCCCAGTCTCTCCAGCAGAAAGAAGCAGGGAGAGGGAAGCGGGGGGAGATGGAGAGGCAGAAAGAGAGGGAGTATGCTGTGCACTTAGAAAGCCAACTTTTATTTTTAGAGATGTGAAGTAGTGCTCGAACACAGCTTGTTTTTCCCCCAAACAGAAAAGATTAAAAATTGGTTTAAAAAAAAAAAAATCAGATGGCAGCTTGGCATTAAGCAAGTCCCAAAAATGCCCCTGGATGATGCAAGAGCCTAGCTGAAGCTAGAAGCAGAATTAATAATTCCTAACAAAGCAGAGATCAGGACACACCAGCCCCCTTGCAGGTGCCTAAGTGGATGTTCCCGTGCACACACACACACCCCCCGCCCGCACTCAGCCTGCCTGCTCTGCACCAGCCCATTCACAAAGCAGCTCACCCAGCAAACAGGCAGGCAGGCTGCTGTGGCAGAGGTTTTGGGAAAGACCACTTGGTTTAACTCACTACAGGCACTGTGATGTTATCCCAGATTGCCCTTTGGACCTGGATTTAGTGAGTGCTGCAGCCCTACCAGAAGGAGGAAGAAGTGTGTTGAATTGCACCATCTGAAGAGAAGAGGAAGCAGAGATGAGCAGAGGGAGCACGGAGAACAAGCTCAGTGCAAGCTGCTGGCCTCAACACTTGACCGATACAAGCTGCTAGCAAAGCCAGACTGTCAAAGGATGGGACACTAATGATTAGAGATTAACTAGAAAAGGTACATCTGAAACATACCTGGTAGGAAACAAGATTGTGTCATCATTATCTGAGTACACTTATCTGTCTTTTTTTTTGCTTTTACTTATATGTATTCTTGACACAAGGGAACATGCAAAAAAAGCTATTCTGACTGAGATAAAAAGTACTTCAAGCCAAGCCTAGTTCAATCCTAGTTAATTCTCCATCTCTTGGAAAAACATGTTTGAGTGGTTTCAAAGATTATTTCGGGGAATGTTGAGACTTTTTTGTCACACCTTAAAAGAACATGGACTGGAAAACAACACTGAAAAAGAAAAGGAATACCTATATCTCCAATTGCTCTTCAGGCATCCGCATACTGCAATAGACTCCAGTTTTGGTAACACAGAATGAGTTTCTTTAACTCATGAGGGGCGAGGTGACACTGATGGTTTCACTGCAGAGGTGGTGCCCCTGCACATCATGAATTGTTTGGCAGAACATGCAGATGAAATGGCATCCATCTCTGGCTCACAGGTCCAGCTCTGAAAGACAACTTTAATTTCCAATGCCTGCCTTGAACTGCTGGCTGGCACAAATGAAGCAGAGCACCAGGAGCTTACTAAAGATGCTTGACTAGATGTATCACTATGGCTAGTACAGCAATTCCTCCCTTCATAAGAAACATGTATTTTCCTGAAATATTCCACTGGTTTTTGGCTTTTTTTAATCCTCATTCTTAACCAGCAGAAAAGGAAGATCTGCAATGAAATGAACAAGTCCATCTTTGGATGGCAAGGCTGACTGGGCTAGACTTTTTCACTGCCAGGAACCTTAAAAAGACCCTGGGTTCATGTTTGGAGAAATCCTTCAGTATTTTAACTTCTCATTTGTGAAATGAGACTGCCCACAATTTTATCACTGTCAGATGCTATTACCAAGTACAAATATCCTCCAGATGAAAAGCCTTTGTATTTTCTCTTTAAAAATGCCAATAGTTTTATATTTGTAGTGTTCACATTTGCGTGTTGATTTCCAGCTGCACTGAAAATGTCTTCACAATACAGGGAGGAGAGCAACTTCAAGGCAGAATTACCAGCCAGGAAAGCCATAATTATTTTTCGCTCACTCAATACCCCCCTTCCACCCCCAAATTACACGAGGCTCATCCCATTCTGTTGCCAATTCCATCCTTAGCATCACTTACCAAGGCCAACTCACATTTTACCACTGAGTTCTCCCCTCTTAGAAAGCTTCCTACTTGCAAGCAAAAACCAGAGCAAAGAAGATCAGTACTAACTCCAATCCCTGTTTCTGATATATCACAATCATCTCCCACTCATTAGCGTGACTGCCTCCAGTTTCGGATAAAATAAGGCATCCTTATCTCTCTGAAAAAATCAGTTTCCCCGATTCATGGTGTTTATTCTGTCATACGTTTATTTTTAGATTGATTTGTTATAGTGGATAACAAATCATTGCTCTGTCCCTATCTGTATCTGTCACTAATCAGCTTAACTTGCTAGACTAACACTAAACTGGACAAACACATATTATTCTCCTGATTAGTCTCCAGCCTGGAATACATCACTGCTATCACTTTGGTATTCATATCTCATGGCCAGTGATTCCTTACATGGAATCAGAGCATCTATTTTAATAATCCTGCATTCTCCTGGAAGCTGACAGCACAAATATAATAAAGTTTATTGTCATCCTCCTGCTGAAGCTGGTTTTCTTAGTGACTATTTCTGTGAAAATCCCTTCTGAAGATTTAACCACTGAAATCACATGAAAAAGGAGAAACATGAAGTGTCTTACTGCGCAACTGACCATGCTCTCTTTCAGATGTTATTAGTTTCTAGACCCCCTGAGCTTTCTTAACAGCTCTGTATAATTTTTTGAGATTGGCACTGCACAACAGAATATCCCAAAATATTGGCTCAAGTATGTAGATGCCAATTTTTTAAATTCATTTTTTTATACTGACTGTCAAAAACACAGTTCTAAAGATTTTCAGAAGAGTGAAAAGGGAAGGCAGGTTGACCAGTGCCAGAGTACTTTCAATCATAGCACTTCTGGTCTCTATCCCCAGAATTCCGAAAATCAGACATGAGTGTTGCATTGTCTGCTCTTAACAGTAGAAACCCATCTGGCAAGTCAGCCTGATTTGTTAAAACAAAATCATGCACCATATTGTGCCACTGATTTTTATGCAACTCCCCCTGACCCCCCCATCTAAATTTCAGTGGCAATGGGAGGGGAGTTCAGCTCTAAAAGTGATAGCAGGATACAGCCTGTGGGGTTCTCCATAATGTCTGAAGGTTATACAAAATAGGAAACATTCAGACAAATCTATGAGGAAACTGGCAGCACAGATAAGGTTTTATTTCCTAGTGCATGACTAGACATTTTTTAGAAACTGCTTGTGATTAAAGAAAAGAAAAAAAGAAAACCAAGTACAAAAAACCAAAAAACAAACTCTACCCACCTTCTCTCCCAAAGTCTCCTTCCCCTGCAAACTGGGACACTGGTATTTGATGTGTCAGGGAAAGGGACCCTTTAAGGCCAACAGCATGTCCTAACCCCCTTTTTGTCTTCTTACACCCATTGAGATATGAATGAAACATGCCAGTCATAGTCTGGACAGGAGTAGATATTGCTCTGCCTCTTTCTTTCAAGAATTCTGTGAGCTAAACTGAAGCACACCCTCGCAAGTTTTAATAAATAAAGACAAAACTTAGGCTGACGTGAGGAACTGGAATAGTCTTTTTTGCATGCATGTGGCAGGCTTGAGCAGTGTAGGGGTAGTGTCTCTGAGAGGTCACACCTGCCTCATAGCCCCAGTGTAGGGAACACACTCTAGGTAGGATGTAAACACGTTTCCGCAACTCAAACCCGATCCATGTACACTGCACGAGAGTGGAGCTGTGTTTAAGAAAGTCACTGCAACGCAAACCAGGTTACACTTGTTACAGTGCCTCTAGAAATACAGCGAAGCACCACCCAGAGGGGAGTGGAATAGAGTGAGGCAGCCTGAAATGCCATGATGAAAAGAAAACCAGAGGGGTAGCCAGGCTCTCCGAGGATGCTGCCCCTGCCAGCTGCCTCGACTGCCTGGCCGACACTGTGCCTTGAGTTCCTGGCTGAGCATTTAGGAAAGCAAGAGGGCCATATCTCATTACAATTCCTGACAGCAACTGTTTAGCAGAACCACCATGAAGACCTGGGATGGATGATATACTGATGTTTTAGGAGCAAATAGCAAACTCTTTATTAGAGGAACACCTACTGTATAAGGGAAACAGAGGACTAATAGATCATGGGCCTACTGGCGAGCAAAACCAGCACTCAACTTTTAAATTAGACACTGTGAGTGATAATCACCCTTCCCTATATTAGACTTTACTCCCCTTGGTCTTTAAATGTCAGTAATAAAGGACTACAGTTGTGGAGCATTATCAATGTATTGATATATATTTGTATTCTTTAATATTTTTTAAACACTACAATATCAATTTATTTGACATCCTCTCATGGCAGAACCACAAATGGATGAACTTTTAGTTCAAAATGGATGATAATGGGGGAAGAGAACAGAATGCAAAACATGAGGCAATTGTGTAGCCTGACAATTTATAACACTACCTGCCTTCTGCTGCCTGGTTATTTATGTCTGGGTGAGGAGATAAAGAAAAGAAAGATAGTTGCAGGGAGGACAGCCTAATTTAAAACATTGTCACTTGCACCAGCTAAAGTCAGGAGTCAGGTTCTCAATATATGTAACAGGTGCACTGCCTCTGAGCAGATCCACTAATAACAAAATCAATTTAAAATAAAGTCTTCCTAAAACAAAGATGAATGAAGAGGGAACAAAAAAAACCCAAATCAGAATGCTTTTTAAGTGTAGGCTGTGACATTTCAGCTGTTTTCTACTGGCCATCAAGACAGAAATTAAAAACACCCCCAGTTTCCAGTCTATGGCAGAGCAGGGGTTTTGTATCTGGGCTGTCCTAAGTGTCCTTGCACAGTAAACACGTCTTCTAACTTCCCACGTCAAAAGTCCGTGCCCAGCATTACGAGTTCATATTCCATACTTGGACTCAGATCAAGGCTTCAGCCTGCTGGGTCTGCCTCAAAAATTGTCCAGCAACACAAGCAGGAACAGCTGGAGGCAGCAGGATGCTTCTAAGATCATCCAGCAGACAGGCAGCATAGCCAGTCACAGATCATCTCTCCCTCAGATTTACAACACACCAAGCCAAAATGCCTCCAACGACAGAAAGCAATTACACCTTAAGCCCAAGGGTTAGAGAGAATAAAGGCATATCATTGTTTGGATTCAATTATGTGAAATACAGATCTCTCAGGCTGGCTTTTTTATCTTTTTCTGTCCTTTCCTCTCCACACCCACTCGATGATTCTTGCACAAGATAGGTAGGTGTAACATTGCCCTTGGCTACAATAGTTTGCAAAGTGTTTTAATGCTTTAAGTATGAATGTTTAAGTATTGTCCACCCACAAATGCACAAAAGCAGATCAAAACTGACATTCATTACAAATCTAACATGGGTAAATATCATCATTTTCATTTCAGACAAAAATGCAGTACCTTTCCTGGCTGTGTGCTGTCTTCATGAATAAGAACTCACAAAATCTGCTTACATTAACTAAAAAAAAAAAAAAAAGAGGAGGATGTAGAAGAAATGTGTAAAACATCCACTGAAAGCAGGCAGATTTTGCTCAATTCGTCATTGGCATTAATATCAGTCAGGTTCAGCTGGGCTGAAGTGAGCAGAATCACACAAATATAAAAAGAAAAGCAGTCCCCTCACTTTTAACTGGTCACACAGCCATCTATCTATTGGAAAGAAAAAGGAATGGGCACTAAGTCACAGTTCAGACTGTTATAAAGGTAATAAAAGTGCTGCAAGCTCAAAACTAGAATCATAAATCCACCATGCATGTACATTTGGAGCTTTCAGTTTCACATCAAATCTCAACAAAAATGGAGAATGCCAGAGCATCAGTACTATTTGCCATGAGAACAGAAAGCTTCTAGAAACCCTGAAGTATTCCTACCAAGCATTTTGTCACGACAGTGAGCAGCAATAAGACAGTAAGAATCCACCGTCATCAAAAGTGTTCTCAAAATAAAGCATAGCAACAGGTTAATTTGCAGGTCAAAGATTATCATTAGATTGGGTAATATTACTGTGTGACTCTGTCCTGATGACAAGGGTTATAATCAGAACAGAAAATTGTGTGAATGATACCCACATGAAGAGCATCATCTGAAGAAAGAATTATTTCTGCAGCTGGGGAAAGCCAGCAAAGCAGCATTTTGCTGATTTATTAGTGCAGAGTAATAATGGGATTATATCTTTATCCTATGACACCGTTATTGTAATAGTGACAGCTCTTATGCTCACCAAAAAGCATTTTGATAGGACATGACAACTTTCAACATTCTTGGACTGTTGGTTTTTTATATTACTTTTTTTTTCCTCTCTCTGTTACTGAAGTAATCATCACACTAAATAAGTGAAAGCATAATTGAAATAATTTCACTTTTGTGTTCTGTTTTTGGACTTTGTTTCCATTGCCTACTTAAACACTTGCTTCCTGTCTTTCTCTCAAATTTTATTAGAGTTGCTTTGCAGAGGAATCCTTTTCTACCTGCAACTGGAGTTACTAACCCTCTGTTGGCAGTAACTCAGGCAAAGCAGCACAGCCCTTTTCAGAGGGCTCTGGTGCTGATTCATTTTGCTGTCAGCTACCACCCTTACCTTACTATGCACATGCAGCCAAAGGAGGCCGCAGGCAAGCTGTATCTGCTACAGGACCCTGAAACTCTTCTTTCTATACTGACTATGAATTGAAATAAGCAGAGCTGCCTCTCTTCTCCTCTAAATTCGAGCCATCTTTTACTTCTGCCATGCTCTCCTCCCTATCTCTGCCCTGCTCCTCTCTATTTTTTGGAATAATTTTCTTTCTCACCAAATGTCTCCTCCACCACTCTGTTCAACAGTACCACTCAACGAATTTTCAGGATCTCACTAAAATTTTACAACAGTACACTTGACAGGATAGTCCCAAATTATGTTGCTAGCTGGTAGTCCAAACACCTTGTAAATGTGGCAAATCCATCCCCCAGCAGATCAGAGACCCAGGACCCAAAATGCCCTTGTGAACATTTAAGCAAGAAAACCACTATGGACATTGTGGAAGAGCATGTCAGATGGGAGCCTAAGGGGTTAAAAGAAGAAAATCTCAACTATTTAAATATATCTTTCTATAAACTGCATGAACACCTTCCTTTC
>VZTD01003237.1:806338-829505 GCA_013397725.1 Rhagologus leucostigma
TTTTTTTTGACACTTGTCTTTTAAAAATATATTTCTGTTTTGACATCCTGGTTCTGAACATATTTCACTCCTGCCAACCCACTGTTTGTGTTTTGAATAACTTGGAACAGAAGAAGTGCTGGTCCAGAGACAAGAAATCCTCCGAACATCTGTCAACCGCTTCAGCACTGAGAGCTGAAAGCACACTCTGCCAGTAGCTCTGCCCGTCCTGCTGCACTCGGAGGCTGTGGGAGTTGTTAGGATGCCTTCACAGCCAGGCAGGCAGCGGAGGATGAAGGAAACAGCATGACTCGAAGCTGCAGTGGTATAGCAGTGGTCTGACGCTCCCCGGGATGTGTGGAATGAGGTAGGGGGAATGTTATGAATAAGAAAAAAGTCCTGCAGTGGCACTGAAGAGCAGGAGTAGTGCATCCTTTGTCACAGGTAGGGAAAGGAGAAAGGAAGGAAAATTCATTCTCTCACAGAAAGCACACCTGTGATTTAGCTGTGATTTTAATGAGACCGAAAGCTTTATACTGGCAAATGGCACAGATCCTTTACCATGTCCCTTCAAGGGTCTTAATCCCTCCTAACCTCCTAAGCCCTCATGGAACAAGAAAAGGTTTGGCAAAAACAGCAGCTAAAGAACTAATGAGGAAAGAGAAAGAATCTAGCGTTGAAAAATGGAAAGGACCCATCTGGATGACGATGAGGAGAGCACCCTGGCATGTCCCATGCTCACCTTCAGGGAGTTGGTGGGCCCTGACCAGCGGTGCTGTGCCTGGAACAGGGCGGTGAGGAGGAAGTGAAAGCAGGCCTCATGGTGCTTGGTGTGTGAAAGCAGGCCTCATGGTGCTTGGTGTGTGAAAGCAGGCCTCATGGTGCTCGGTGTCTCACTCTCAGGCTGCCTCCTCCTAGTGCCTGGATGGCCAGTGTGGGCAGGGCCAGGAGGACCTGGAGGAGGAGGTTCTGTGACCTCATGAGCCCAAGGGCAGGCTCTTTCACTAGGAACAAGCTCCTGAGCTGTGAAACTCCATGCAGGGACTCATGTTTAGAGACCTGAACATGGCACCACAACCAAGTGCAATGCTCATTTAACAGGTTTTTGTACCCATTTTTGTAGCCCAAGATGCTCCAGTTTCTCAGGGTATACTCAAAGATAAAACCCTGCTGCAGGGCTGACAGGGCAGATGTCCAACTCAGGTGCACTCTCCTTCTTAGATGTGCAAAATCACTGGTGATATCTGGAGCCCCTCACTTCCAAAAAGCCAAGAAACAATGCTCAGTCTCAACCTTTAGCTGGATATATCTAAAGCTTTGTCGTACTCTTCTTTTAAAGCAGTAATGCCCTGTGCAGCAGCAAATATGTTTAGCATCTAAAACTCATGGATATCAGTTTAAGAATCACGGCTCAGCTCAGTTTTTGCAGGTGACTCAGTGGGTCCCACCACTGTTCACCTCCTTTCCTCATGCCCTTTTCCAATGCCAAAACTTCTCCGTGACATCAACAGGGGTCACCCCCATCCTCACATTACACACTCATACACACACTCAGGCTTCAAAAAATCCTCCCTTAAGTATTAATGTAATATGCCTGTATATATCATTAACCTTCCCTCATGCACACTCCCACTGAGAAACCACATCTAAAGACCAGA
Source organism: Rhagologus leucostigma (assembly GCA_013397725.1). Lineage (NCBI taxonomy): Eukaryota > Metazoa > Chordata > Aves > Passeriformes > Rhagologus > Rhagologus leucostigma. The sequence continues at coordinate 807,976 of VZTD01003237.1, forward strand.
AGATGTACAGACATTCAGCGAAGGCATAGTCTTCTGAGGATGAGGTAAAGACAGTGCCACGTGACTCAGTGCCTCTGTCAGAGGGTTGGCACAGCAGGCAGGAATCCTGACCTGAACTCACCAAATGGCATTTCTTACCAAAAAAGGGTGGACAGCAGTGCTCTTACAACAAAATGTGATTTGCTTTCTTTTCCAAGCATTGTATTTATTTTTCTTTGACATCAATTCTCCGTGAGGAGAAAAGCCTCCAGAAGGTTTGCTGGCCCTCAGGAGACGCTAAGAGGCTAAAGCAAGTTTAGAGTTGCCTGTGAATGACAGGTACAGTCCATATAATCACAAAGCAGTGATAAAAGAACCTTGAAAGACCATTTAGAGTTACAGCCTTGGAAAAAATAGTGTAAGCAGGATAGAGAATGTTTTCCTGGAAGGCAAAGTCATTCCCAAGTCCTTTAGCTACATTAGTTTTCTTGTTTGTTCACAGGAACAGCTAAGGTGTCTCACTGAGTGAAATACATTTTGTCCCTGAAGATAGTGGCACTATCTGATCCCTGTTGCTTTAGAAGTGAGACAGCAGAGAGCAGCAGGAGACATAGATAAAATCATGACACTCATTTAAATTCATCAGAAATCTGAAATTAATGAGTAATGCTTCAGCCACATTAGGCTTGGAAAGAAGAGACAGACTTTTATCATCTGTAACTAACATGTTTTATCTGCATCTTGGTTATCATAGAAATTTTTCCCAAAATCTGCACAGAAATTAACCAATTAAATGGTATTTCTGTGTGCGAAAGAGTTCAATTATTTAGGACAATTAAAATAATAAATTAAAATAACTTGAAAGGCAAGCAGCACAGCTTCGTACCTTAATCAAGCAAAAGCCTAAACTTTGATAAAAGTAAATAGAACATTCAGTAGTGAAGTTAAACTAAGGGAAACACAAACAATTAAAACCTGAAAAGAGATCCCTCAATTTAACGCCTATTTAAAAAGGTAACAATAGTTAGAAGGCTGTTTTGCTTGGTTTCTTAAATTAAATAAACATGTCTCAATCTTTGTGAAAGAAAAGCCAAATTAAAATGTAGCTGTCCCCTAGTTAAAATAATTTAACAATTAACAACAAAAAAACCCTGGACTCGGATGTCAGGATGACTCTGAACCAGATGCATTTTGGGAAGCAGCGATAATCCAGTGTAAAGCATCACAGAAACATAGAATCGTGAACGTTGGAAAAGACCTCCAAGATCATCAAGTCCAACCATTAACCCAGCAGCACCGTGTTCACTACTAAACCATATCCCCAAGTGCTGCATTCACACACCTTTTGAACACTTTCAGGGACTGCTATTCCACTACTTCCTTGGGCAGCTTGTTCCAATGCCTGACGACTCTTTCAGTGGGGAAAATTTTCCTAATATCTAATCTAAACCTTCCCTGAAACAACGTGAGGCCATTTCCTATCCTCCTGTCACTTGTTACCTGGGAGAATAGATCAACCCTCACCATCCCCACCTCACTGCAACCTCCTTTTAGGAAGCTGTAGAGATCAATAAGGTCCCACTTCAACTTCCTTTTTTCCCAGATAAACAACCCCAGCTGACTCAGCTGTGTCTCATCAGACTTGTGCTACAGATCATAAGGCATGAACTGAATTCTACTCTTGGTTCTATCACAGACTCTCTATCAGACCTTAAATAGGACATATTCTTTGTGACTCAGTTTCCCCAGCTGAACAGTAGGAAAGATAAAACTTTGGTTCTGTAAAGTGTTCAGGCTTACGAATGTGTATTTTAATGTTAAGCTTAGCACTTCCTAAACCCAAATAGCTTCTGCTATCCAAAGTGGAAGCTTTGGCGTGTGGAAGAGCACAGCACTGGTCTCTGAAAGACCAGTGTGAGCTCCCATTCAGTTTTCAAGTAGCCTCTGCTCTGATAACCAGTATGCAAGCTCTCTCCAACTCATATTTCACGAACAGAGATTATTATTATTTTTCAAGTAATTTTTTTTCTTCTCACTGAAAGAGCCAGTAAGTACCAGTGCTTTGGTCCTCTTGTGCTCTGAAGATTTAGCTTTCCAAGTGTGGCGTGAATTCAAAGCTGTGGTCTAGAGGAGCCAACTGCACTTAAGACAGTGGTTTGACTGCTGTAGCTTGTTGAGGAATCAAAATGTAGATCAGCCACATAGCTTATCACAACTTGTAATGCTCTCTAGTATTTAAAGACAAAACAGGGAAGTTTAAAGTGGTGGTTGAGAACACAGCTGAGTAACTCCCGTCACCCTTGCTGATGTCATTGGGTGTGTGACACTAGACAGACATATAGACCACGCAAAGCCTAGTCATCTATTTATTAAGGCAAAAGAGATGTCTTTAAATGTTCCTGAGCTCAATGCCTCTCACAGCCACAGATCTCAATTTCAACCACGAGGTAAGTGGCAGACAAAATGTCCATCTGCATAGTATCCTCTCTCTTTACCCTGGGAAGGAACCTACACTGAACTGGTGGTGATCTCCTTGGATGGAGCTGATTGGGTCCCTGCAACAGAAGGACAGGTTCAGCATGAAATATTTAAGTTGGCAAAACCCGCTGATTTAACCAGGAGTAGCCTGGACCTATGTTGCAAGACACTGCCCAGCAATCAGCAGCACTGCAGAGACTCACTCTTATTTTTTAACCTTTTGTATCTTTCTAGTACCCACTGATGTTGCACAGCAACTCACATGTGCAAGAATATTTATTATTATATTTTCATCGTCCCTGCTTTTTCTTGCCGTTACTACTTAGCTTTCATCAGCTGAAGTGTGTGAGACCTCTCAGAGGCTCGCTGCAGCATGCACCTGTCAGCTCTCTAACCTGTCATTGTTTTGACATATTCTAAGAGAGACTTCATGTGGGCATCTGGATAAATAAAATTCTTTCCACGCCTCTGGGAAAATGGGAGTCTTCCTTGGGCCATCTGTGGGAAATGGAGGGTGCATGGGTTTTCAAGCAGAAGAGAAGTGTTATGTGTAAAGAACAGTGCTCCAGGAAGTGGGAAGGCTAGAAACTATTCTTCCAGTGGCACTAGAAGTACATACATTTATGCACACAATCAGTTTTCAGGAACATTAAATCATTCATTGCATTATTTTTTTTGTGAAACTTCTGCGTTACACTTTACGTTCTATATTCCTGGAAGAAGTTTATGATAGGACAAGAATTACTTTAGGCAAACACTCAGCAGGAAAAGCAGAAAACATACCATTGTTTCAGATCTTGATTATGCAGATTGGCTTCTCTAGTAAGGAAATTAACTCTATGCCACAGCTGCGGGACTAAAATTACAGAACAATCGATATTTTGAAAACTTTGAAAATCTGCCAAAGGAGAAAATTACACGATTGAAGAACAGCTTTTATAGAATCAAAGTTAAATATTTCACTAATGAATTTGTTCAGTGTCTTGTTTAAAAATTTAATCATTGATTTGTTGTGATATAGCCAACAATTTGTCCAACCACATATAGTTTAGGAATTCCTGTTAAAAACAAATCAAAAAAGGTAATTGTTCACTTTCTAGGCCTAGTACACAAAGCAACCTTTTACTGCATATTTTAATATGTTCTTTTAAATTTTTTTCTCATCATTTTGAGTTCTATAATACATTTGTTCTGGAAAAAAAAAAAAACAAAACCAACACAAGACCAGACACAAGGAGGAAATGGAGGAACCTTAGCAAAAAGTAGAACCAAAAGTGTAAAAACTACTTTGAATATTTTTGAAGGATTTGAGATCCTTACAGATTCCATCTATTATAAAAATGACTGTTACTAATAGCCCCGGGACCGTGCCTTGGTATGGTAAGAAATTTCTATGCTTCAGTTCCCTGAAAAGGATGGCAGCAAGATAGGACTGATGGTGAGCAGTTAGAGCAGAGCAGCCAGATGAAAAGCGGCCTGTAAGCCCATCCCCAGACACCCTGGGGACTGAGCAATCACCAACAACCCAGAAGCTACAGAGACACAACTCGATAAAGACTTACGGTAAACCGGCTTCCAGATATCAAATCTGCTGATATGGGTATGATTCACACCCATTATACTTGAATTATTCCGAGCCCCTCCAAACTGCCGTCTCAAATGTCATTTCCGTCAGCTTGGTTGCTCATTTTTAGCATTATTCCTTCACTTCCTCCGAGCCCAACAACACAATGAAATAAATGTGCTGCATCCAGCATATTCAGGTTACAAAAGTAACTGACGCCAGCAAGGTCAGTCATATAAATTCACCACAAGATTGCTTTGAAAGAGACTCATGCTAAAGGATTCAATAGCCAGATAATCACCTTGTGCCAGCAAAGGGAAGAGAGAAGGAAATAATTATTTCGTTTTCTATCACCACTTCTTCTCTCTTATTTGTGGGAGGAAGATAGGAAGTTCTTGCTGTTCACAGTAACACAGAAATTAAGCAAAAATAGTGTTATATTTCATAAAGCAAAGCAGTTGTCAACTCATATCATTTAGTCATTCATTACTGCAGCTACCATAACCAGAACTGCACAATCTAGGACAGCCGTGCTCTCTTTGCCATTAATACTACAGGCAGTGCCTCATACCATAAACCCATCACTCATTACAGAGAACAACTGACAGATTCTTCCCCTAAGGAGGCCAAGATTACTTAAATCTGAAATACCATACCCTGTCAACACAGGTGTACAGGAGAGAAGCTCATTTACAGGCAGGCTGGGTAATACATAAAAATAGTCACTGTCCAAAGTTGATAATCAGTTAAAAAAAAACCCCAAAAACCAACAACCAAGGTTTGGTGCTCAGCTGATAAAAAGTTAATAATAATTCTCCATTTGTTTCATTGAGGCTGTGCTATTTAAGTCCTTCAGAAGATAAATTGCCTTATGCATAGCGTGCAGACAATTTAACGTGTAGGCTCTACAGCCACAGAAAAGCATTTGTAGGAGGCTCTTGCTGTGCTGTTGCCAGTCTCTCCTCCCGTGATTGAAATACAGCACTTGGCACAGAGATGCAGGGAGGCAAGAGGTCCAACATACAGCAAGCATCTGGAATGACTAACTTCAGCTATACAGAGGTTTCACCTACCACTGAACTCAGACTAATTATGTGCATTTATTCTTCATACTAACAGATCCCTTTAGCATTGAACCTTTCAAGTGTTGGTGTCAAGCACATCATTTAAGACAGAATTTGCTGAAAGGCAGGCAGGTGTATTTTATAATGCCACTCTGTACAAGGAAGAAGTGAGGCTGGAACTGGAAATACCTGCAGTACTGTACACTGCATTTTGTCCTGAGTCAAGCTCTTCTTGCTATTCTCTCTTTCTACCCCTCTTTTTCCCCACTCAGAGAAATAAAAAAATTTGTAGAACACCTGTTTAGTTACTCGCACTTCGTTCATTTTAAGTCGAAGCAGAAAAACACTTGCTGACCCAGACATATAAATTACACCATTATCTAATGAACTGTTGCAGAACTCATTTGAATGTAGCAGACTTTGTGAGGAGCATGAATCTTCCAGTCATTTAGACAGGAGTTGTTCAGGATAGACAATATTAATTTAGGGATGAGTCATTATGTTCAGTACCAGTCTGGGGCCTAATGATTTGATTCAAATTAATTTAAATCACTGGGGAGAAAAAAATACTAAAATTACACATATAGCAGAATATCAAAACAATCTTTCCCGAGATCCAAAGCACTTATGGGCTGTCATTGCTAGGCTGAAATTTCCTTTTTCACATCAGATTGTATTGTGCACAATCTTGCTCAAGTGCAATGGTGCAGATTTCATTGACTAGAGCAGGCCTATAGCTCCTCTGAGACACAGAGGTCTGGGGTTCAGAAAGCTTTAAAATTGTACAGAGAAAGATTTCTGCCACTCTCTGACGCAGGTGATATTTTGGAACAGGCAAAAAGAAAGAAAGAACTGGTAGAGAGTCAAATGTCTAGCTGAGCCCTGATATTAGAGAAGGGAGGATTGAAAGGAATAAAACAAGGATAAGAGTTGTTTTGTTTTTGGCTAACACAATGGAGAATTTCTTTTAACATTTCACTACAGAAACAGGATAGCCTTGGCTTGTCTTCATATACATCAGGCCAAACAGAGCTGGGATCTGCTGTTCAGATATATTTGCTCCACTTACACATTTGTGGAGAACTCTTTAAGAAGCCTGACAGTGAGGTAAAACTTTCCACGCTTGAAAGTTGAACTAAAGTCAGCAGATTATTTATTTGCAGAGGTTGCCCTGTAGTGGGTAAAAGGAAAGAAAGTGCTGGTTTATACTTCTTTGTAATGTCTTCTTCACTGCATCTTTGTCTGTTGTGTTAGGGCAAACTCAGCCGTGTACTGGCATGCAGCAAACCAGGGAGCAGAGCAGGATCAAAGCAGTGCATTGGGTTTACACAGCGTTTTGGGCAAGGGTTGATCTAACCCTTGTGAAACAACTACCGTGAGCCATGTCATGTGATGCTCACCTGTAGTAAATGTTCAGTACCGCAGCCTATTTTTGAGAAGTTGTCTCATGGATGCTTTGATCCTCAGCTGCTGAAGAATACTTTATTCTCCTCTCCTTCAGAATACCTTGAGGAAGGATTACTTCTCTGTTTAGCTCTTAGGAGATCATTGATAATAATTTAGATGGAGGTGCAACAGGGAAATTCTTTACGGTTCTGCTTTTGCAAATTATAAAGGAGCCTTTAATTACAAGCTTGCTCACTTGCATTTTAAATACAGGATTAAATGCACACCAACTCAGTGAACTGGTGCCTTTGCACACTGAGCCCCATCAACTACCACACTCCTGGGTTCTGGAGTGACTAGTGACCTGCTGATATGGGAGATAAAGCCTTTGTTCCCCATGTTACAGCAACCCGGACTCAAAACCCAAAATAACAAAATTAGGGGATTAAAACGACCTGTAGCTATATAAACTGGACTGTAGAAAGCAACACAGGGTTGTGATCAACAGATTTGCTTTTGTTGCTGATTCTGTGAACAGGCTGGGGAGTGAGGGCAGTTACTAACTCAGTCACTTTCCTGCATCTCTGCTTCACTCTCTGTAAACTAGAGCTCATGATATTAATTTGTTTTGCAAAATACTGATAAGAAATACCATGTAAAACCTTCTCTGGCTACATGTAAATAAGAGACAGAATTTAAGATTAGCCCACAGTCAGGCTGACTGGTGACCACATACAGTATTTTAACAAAAGTCTCCAAAGATAAACATCCACAAAATAAATTTACTGCAGCATATATTCCCCTACAAAAAGCTGACTTTGAAATGCTTGCTTACACCTCACTGACTGCACTGGCTCCTTCACTTGGGAAATTTGATTTTTGACACTAGTTCTGCTGCATGACTTTCAACTCTTCAGGTTCCTCCTTTGTTGCCATCTGGTCATCACATCCAGCCTTAGCTTGTGCAACGTACGAACTGTGCATGCCTCACTGTGTTCATTGAGGCTTCACAGCTCTGATTGCAACTCTTGCACAATTTCCCAGGAAAAGAAGAATTACCTAAGCCTGAAACTCAGGGTCTGTTCACCTCCACACAAAAAATGCTACTGCACAAACACTGTCGGTGGCTGCGTGATCCATGGCAGTCAGTGCAAGAGATTTCATAACCATCTGACTTTTGTTTTCAGTAGCCTATATCCAATTCATTAGAAGGAGCTGGTAAATGTCAGCTCTATAAACAGGACAAAAAATGATTCAGTCTTCTCTATATAATCTGTCTAATAAATTCAATAGGTGTCACTTTTGTGGAAGGGTCTGTATACCTCAGCAGTAATTTGTCACCAGGAAACAGTTTCAGGGCGTTTCACAGTTGTGTGTCAGTGTTCATTTCAGGCCTTATCTTCAATGAACATTTCTTGCTAAGAGCAATTAATTCCTTGCATCTGTCACTATAGGAACAAAGCAAACGCACTTTATGCAGAAGGCCCATTATTCAGTACATTAGGCACTGATATGACAGTTCTCCTCATCCCACAGTCACATACAACAATAAGTCACCTTACTTATCACTAAAATTTGCAAAATTTAATATTATGAGGATATGCATTTTCTTTCTTTCCTTTTTAAATTATTTTATTTTTGGTATAAAAAACCCCCAACTTTCAAATATTATAACCCTGATTAAATAAAACCAAAAAAACACAACCCCAAAACAAAACAAAAAAATCCCACCCCTTCAATAAATGCTGCATCAGCATTTCAATTCAGGCAAATTTGAAATGCAATGATAATATTAAAAAAAAAAAAGCATAAGGTTTATTAAGGGGAGAAGACTTCTAAACTACACCGAAGTATACTGGAAATTATTTGAAATTAGCAGATCTGTCTGCAGCATGACTTTTGCTCCACTCTGACCCCTGAATCCTAGCCTGCCCTCAAATATAATGGCTTAAATATATTCCAAAATCAGTATAGGTTGTTGTGGAGAGCTTTTCAAAGGAAACTATTAGATATTAAAAATTCAGTTATAACACCTCAAAATATTATTCAGAGCAGAGAAAAGAAAGGAAATGCTAGAAATGCCAGGAAAGAAAAGCAGACAATTATTTGCCCATCTGATATTTGCTGTGATGAGGAAGAACCAGAGAGATTCAAATACAGGATATTTTCAATCAGCTGGAGGAAAATGAAAATTAAAATGGAAAAAAAATTTATTCTTTGTGATGCGAGTTACTGGTTTCCTGAAATATTACCATACTGTACAAACTGCTGGGTGATGAAATTAAACAACCACAATAGCTACATTATGCACCCTGAATATTTGGAAAAAATATGTATGCACAGAGCAGTCACTGAAGTAAGAGAGACAGTTTATTCAAGCTGTATGTTGCATTCATTTTTCTCAGTGATGCCAGAAAACATATTAATTCTTAAAACCTGCTTGCTAATCATTTTAAGCAAACACTGGAGAGAACTCAATTGGGATGCACTTAAGCAGGCACCACAGGAAGCTCATTCTGGGACAAGCTCACAAACAGTCAGAGTTATTTTCATCTGTTTTGAGACAGAAAAAACAACACATGACACACAAGTCCAGTCAGAGGCAACCAACATAACATAAACTGCAGATCCTCGCAGTGTGAAAGACCTCCTTTGCCATAAGGATACCAGCTGCTAACACTGGAAATGTGATGCAGAACAAGCTATTCCACACACCTCAGAATTAAGGATGCTCATTTTCTCACAGGTTTGTGCCATACATTTCAGATGCTGCTCCATACTTACCTTAACAGCTGAAACCTGTCTTCCGTGTCTCCTGCTCCATGGCTATACATTCCTCCTTTCCCTCCTCTGTGTCCTCTAAACCCTGTGTTGTCCCCCAGATCCATCCTATATCACTCAGCTAATGATTATGCTTCAATACATAATGTTATGACAGGCATAATGGTTTTGGGTTTTTTCCCTTTAATTAGGCACTAATAAAACCTTTTCTGTTTTCTTAGCATCAAGTTTCACTCAATACATAGGAAACTATGTTTTTGAGACATCCCTATGTTTATTAAAGGTAGTGAAAGTTAAAAAGAGTTTCAGAAAAAAAAAAGGTCCTAATTGGAAAACCATGCTAAAATGAGCTAGAAAACCATCGGTGACCTACAGCCATTTCTAGTCTAAATCTTGGATCAAAACACGGAGATATAAATCATTAATTTCATCTCACTATCTGCAACAAGGCTGGACATACATACATATAGCCTAAACTGTTCCACAGTTTTCATGAATTAAACTGGCTTGTTTTTCCTTCCATACAAGGTCTTAGAAGAGCCCGGACTTCGTTCTGCAGCCTGGGATGAATACAGGTACCCTGCATCCCAGCTCTCTCACCAGCTGTTCCCCAAGGCCACACAGCCTTCACCTCAAGTGTTTACATGCACACACTCTTCAAATACCTCCATTCACCTGCTTTAAACCAAAGAAATAGTGTAAAGCAGCTCTAACCCTCTTTGAGAAAAACAAACCACTTGGAAATGTAGGGTTTTCTTCAGTAATATTCCACTCATGTAGTAGAAATCTACTAGTTAGATGTAACTGTTTATTAGCCGCAACTGTGGGGGTGGTTGTCACATTCTTTCAATAATAGAACTCTGCTCTGAATTAGCAAAGGCCGCCAAATTTTTTCTTAATGACTACCATTTAATCCCTGAAGCACTGTGCGGCTGTTTTTCTCCCTCCTATTTAAGTTTTCAAAAAATATTTGAACTCCAAATGAAGGAGGAATTGCTGTGGGGTTTGATGAATCTCCACTGGTTTTTAGCTGCCTCTGTTTCTTTAGCTAGCTCCTGAGTCAGTCCAGAAACATCCCATGTCAGGAGTCCTTTGGACCACGTGATCACAGCTGCAAAGTGAGATGTTTTTTTCATTTTCAGAGGAGTTTCATCCATTCCAGGTTCAGGAAGCACTGTTATTTCCTCTTTGCCTTTATACTTTCTCATACATTCATACATGTCTCTCAGCCCTTTGCCTCTCTGGTCCCATTACTCCATGAGCTCTTCAGCACAGGCTGCCTCACATTTCGGGCATGAGCCTCTTGCCTGATACCAAGGAATCAACTCAGCTGGCATCTCTACGTGTTTCTGCCATGGACATCACCCAAAGGCACATGGATGCAGAAGTGCAGGCAGTATCATTTAGAGGAGAGCTTTTTAAGGGCACAGAGTATACGGTGGCATTTCAGCTACTTGGAAACCAACATATTTTTAGCTTAATTGAATTGAAATTTTTTGTTAAATGAATATGCTAGTTTCCAAGTGTCTGAAAGAAAAGGATTATTTTCCAAGCCAGTCAGAATATTTCTATTCGTCATGTTAATTCATGTTTTCTTTGCTGAATTAATATCTTGTGATTCTTAAATGTTCTAAATTTTAAAATTCGTTTGTCCCCCACTTCAACTGCTGCTAGATGAGATTTCTAGTAGCTTTAAAATCCAGAAAAGGGCTGTTGTTTCAGCAATATTTTACTGTCTGTTGTTTAAATCCAATTATTTAGTATTCCCGGAACAAAGATTATAGATTTATACATGTAGTACTTGCTTTACATTTATCTCCTTAAACTTATTTTCATTATCGCCTTAGCATTCAACAGTCACTGTAAAGCCATTATCCAGCCACAGGTTCATAACATAGAATTTGATTAAACATATTACAAAAATAACAAAAGGGTTTTTTCCACCATGCTTTACCAGAACAATGAAGAAATGCCATGCACAACAATTCCCTGCTCACAACAATTTGCACAGAAACGTTCTTTGTTTGCAAAGCTTCTTTGTCCTGTGATGCTTAATTAAGGATATAATGGAGAATATTATAGTCATTTTAGAGTCATTTGGAAGTAATGATGCCTGAGGCCAAGTGTGGAGTTCTGTTTACCTCAGCTAAACCTCGAAGCATTGGCAATGGCCATTAAAAATAGACCCCACTGCTATCCCAGTTTTCAGAAATAACTTGCTGTTCCCTTCTCCTCCCCTTCCCCCCAGTAGCTACACTTTTTAATTTCTTGGGTGCCATTTCTCTCAGCAGCATAAAGTTGCACTTTGTAAGAGCTTATCTTCCTCCTTTATTAAACAGCATGCCTTGAAATCATTTCGTGTTAGCACAAAGTTCCCAGAGGCGTGTAACTCCCATCGCAGGTCGTAGCCGCATCTATCGAGTTAGTCATGTGGATCACAGAGGCATAACAGCTGTTTATGCTAAATAAAAAAAATCTAGAGCTGAATTTCATCCAGAATCAAACAGCTAATTCCCATGAAGATTTACTGCAGTTTTACGGGTTTTCAAGAGAAGCTCTCATCATCTCAGTCTGGTATCAAGGAGGATCAAGGTGAGGTTGTTACACCTCAAGTTCTAGTGAGGCTAAAAAGGGAATTATTTTTATATGCACAGTCTATCCATAAAGGTTCCCAACACATATATTTTCCACTTAAAGCATGCTTTCATAAAGGGTATTTGGACTGTGGTAAAATAATGATTTTTCAGGAGTATTTTACAGACACACTATGCACCATAGAATTATGTGTGGAAAATAAGGTACTTATTCTAATGCAGATTTTGAATTTGTCTCAAAATCAATTTTATCAATCTTTTTAACAATTTATGGAATCAGAATAAAAAACCTTAAATATGCAAGTCTGTTTCTACAGGAGAAGGTGTCCTGGATGATGGAGCAGGGAAAGACTGTCCACAATCCAAAATATTTGCTTAAATCCAAGGGAGATCTCTCCAGTGTAGTTCATGTTTCACACTCCTTTAGCTCCTCTATCAAAACTGGTAAATTTTGATGCATAAATCTGGGCACTGTGAGCTGGACTGTTGCCTTAAACTCCCATTCCCCAAGGCAAGGCTGCTGGGCATAGAACAGCAAGTTTCCCTCTCTTCTCAAGTTTTCTACTCCAAGAATTAGTACGTCTTGAAATCTTTTGTTTGGGAAATAGTACATTCAATAGGCCCATTTGAAACCTTACATCTAGAGAGACAGGGGAGACAAGTTGGAAAATTTCTACCAATTCTTTTCCACAAATAGGACAGCACATTAAAATTACTAGCAACTCAGTGAAAACAACAGGAAAACCTTCAGAAGTCTGGTAAATTTCAGGTAAGTTCTTAAACCCCCCAAAAATTTTGTGCTTTGCAAAAGCGAAAATGTGTTAATTATCTGCCACGCCCAAGCACAAGTTTCTAGATTAATATTCCCAGCCTTCTGGACACGCCAACATGAAGTGAGCTTCTGCCCAGCACGCCTAAGGCTCAAGGTGAATGATGCAAAAGGAACAAATTTCATCATAACTCTGGCTGCCATATATTTTTCTACCTGCCCTTATTGATCAGCTTTGAAGTACTCCCCCTCAAAGCCATGTATTCATTTCAATTTTATATTTTATCTTTCTTTTTTTTGTTTTTCTTTCCCCACAGACTGGAATATTGCTTCTTGGGCCAAAGAAATAACAAAAAATTAATTTTGGAGCCATGCACTCCAGGACACTTCACATTAAACCATAGACACTAAAGGCAACTAGATAATACTAATAGCACCTAAGGCAATTTCCCTTCCTATGTTTCTTCTCAGTTGCCAGCTGGAGTCTAGGCTAAAAATAGACTTGTCATGACAGAATAATGAATCCCAGCGAAAAGTGTATTTCGCAGAAACGCAGTGAGGTCATTATCTGAGCGTTAATGGATGAATAGGGTGGGAAAGGGAGGGAAGCCGTTATTGGGTGGCACAATAAAAATGCAGAATGAATGAAAGAAATGCGAACAAATGTTACTCAAAAGGCTCTGAAAATCATAGCCTGCTTTCCTGTTTATGTTAGTGTAGGAATAATTTACATGACATTAAAAATTGAAAATACTTGTAAGAAATTCTTAGCTGGCAATTTGTCTGCATAAACAATTACTGCTTTCCAGGCTGTGTGAAATTATTCTGTTTTATCTATAGGACATTTCAATAACTGTATCATATATCTGTTAGTTACAGTACCACTAATAGTAAGGGAAGCATATTCCAAAGTTAATCTACTAAAAAAACCCCAAACCAACCAACCATGAAGTCATCCAAATCCAAGAGCTCTGAACTAGCTGTTGCCTACATTATTTTACCCCTTAGAAGTACAGCTAAATAAACAAAGAACAGTATATCTACATTCTCATTATTATGATCTGTGTCGAAGCAGTAAATCTGCAGCTAGACACAGCTGACTTAGAGAGAGGATGAATTTCAGACTGAGATTACTTGATGAAAAAAAAATAAAAATCTTATTGCTGCTGTAATAGCTAATATTACTATGGCCAAAAGAAATCAGTCTTTTTACCTCCCAGCCTGCTGCTTATCATCATTTGACATCATTTGCCTACTGGCAGTTTCAGCATTTCCCCTCTTTAGAAACCATCCGATCATATCTTTCTTCATTGTCTTTCAAGACAGCACTAAGTCAGAGAAAGTACATTTTAATACTCATATTTTAAGCCAACCCTCCTTTCTCTTCATTGAGAAGGGAGCAGAGAGGTTTCCACTTGGGAAAAACATCCTCATTCCACCTGAAAAACACTTCGTGTGACACTGCTTGAGAGATAGTGTAGATAAACTACACATGCCAAAGACCAAGAAAGCTGCTGAGAGTGGTTAATAAGTAATTTAATATAATCTAGTTAGTCCAGCAGGTAGAGGAGAGGAACTTGCACACCAGCATTCACAGGGAGCCCTTGATCCAGGAAACCACAAAACCTGCTAAGTTTGAATTGAACCGCCTGCTTGGGCCCAGCAGCAAAGCTCAATTGCTTATTGTGCAACACCATCAGAATGCAGATTTGCTTGGTTAGAGCATTTAATACAGCACAACTTAATGTTCTGGACTCCCATGCATTAGCAGAGAAAAGCACAGCAATAGGTCTTGTATAAAAGTATGATACACTAAAGGCAAAATAAAAATACTTTTGAGGCAGACCAATTCTCAGTAGCACATAGTCTAATGACAACACTTCAGACTAAAGAACTGAGACAGCCCCTGATCCTGCAAGCATTCAGTGGCCTGCACTTCCCTACCATGAGTAATTTCTTCAGGATTGCATGAGGCTGCATAATAGTAAAATTAAACCATGTATCATCATTTCGAAAGCACACATCTGAAACAAATACCGTCTACAGTCTCCACTCTATTTTCTGAGCAGAGGAGAGAAAAGAAGGAAAAAAAAAGGCAGAAAACTCCTCTGACAAAGGTCTTGCTTTTCTCTCTGGCTGAGGAGAAAAGAAGACATTATCACCAGAAGAAATGCACAAATATTAACAGTCCAGTGATCACAACATCTTCAAGCTGAAAAGGTCGGGATAGAGTGACTTAATAGAACTGATAGGTCCAGATTAATCCTGTTTTGTCTCAGTTCACTTTATTTTAAGGGAGACCAGGACAATGAGCCTTCTTACATGAGTCCTGAAGGTAAACCCCTAAAATTAACCTGAAGCACAGTATTTGTGTACACACACTGATACTTGCAGCTTCTAAAGCCTGGTTTCCAGCACAAATATTTAAGTCTGTGCATTCGCATTTCTTATTGCTTACATCTACTCCAAATCCGGGGTTTTGGGGGTTTATTTTAACTTTTTTTTAATAGAAAATGCCTTCTGCATATTTTTTCAAGTAAAGGGTTTGCCCCACACAAGCTTATAGGGCAGGCTGTATATAATCCTTCTGTCCATGTACACTGAGCACTTGCTGGCGCTTCAGGTGATACAACACTTGGGCTCAGCTGGGAAGCCTGGGTCTTGGACTGGGGTCTTGGCAAGTCTGCTTGTAGTGGTCTGTGACCCAGCCACTATCTCAGAGACAGCAACCACAGGAGGGATTATGGAAATGGCCACAAGCTCTGCCCCTCACTTTGGATGTACTGTTTCAAGAGATACAGTGACTATGAAATGGAATGCACAGGAAACGCCTATCATAGCCCAACACTAGCAGAGGTGCCTGAGAAAGGAATGGCCTGAGGTTTAGGTATGAAATGGAACAGCAATAGATATTAATGTTTTTAAATTCTATGCATAAAGCAGTTTGGTAGTTCAACAGCCAGGCTTCTGAGTCCTCCCAGCCTTCCTGGCTAAGCTAAGATTTTAATGCTGCTTTTCCATCTGTGATCTTGGGGTTTGCATTCGCCACTCCATTCTTTCTCCTTCAGTCTTGGCTTACCAAATAAATTATTATGGTGAGGATAAGGAAGCACCAGTACCGAACAGGAACAATTACTAAAACTTGATGGCTAAGGAGTTTTCTCCTTACACAGAAGACAAGTTTTTAAATAGTTGGTACAGTTGTAATAGATGACCTGCCCACCCGTTACAGCCTCAATATCAGAAGGGACAGATCACCAACACACAGTGTAAACATACATTTATAAATCATGCTATAAACAAGACCTGAGACGGAAACCTTTAACAGCAACAATTAATTAAATTTTCATGCATCTAAACACGAATTAATATTTATTAACTCTTTCCAAATATTTGTTTATCATCTTAAAACTGGCACTGATTTTTACATTTTTAAATAAGTAGCAAAATACAAATTAAAAGAATTTGCAGGCAAGCCAAATAAACCCCTCAAAGATATTAATACTCAAACATTCTTTCTTCAAAGAATTTGGGGACAAAAAACCCCCAACAACCTAGATTTAATTTTAATATATTCTAGGCAAATGTTTTAAGTAACAACAAAGCAGTTTTGAACTGGAGAACAGCAGGAAATGCAGAAAAAGTTTAGAATTCATAACAGCTGAGAAGTGGTTAAGTAGAAATTTACTGAAACACAGTTGAATTGATGCTATGCACAATGCAGCATGAAATAAGGGACTGAGAGGAAGGAAGCATATTAAGGAATTAAGAGTTTCCATTACAGGCTCATATCAGTACATCTCAAAGATTTATCTTCCTTCAGAAATTTTGCTTTCAAGCATGTTCACACTGCTTAATATGAAAAAAAAAGAAAACCAACCAAACCCAGCTTCAAAAATACTTAGCTTAATATTTTCTCTCCCATATGTATCTCGGGCAACAGTAGATATGATCAAGTTACATAAGTCTAGTACAGAAAATCTATTACATATAGAAGTGTCATTGCTGTTAAATACCAGAGATGTAGGTTCACGCATTAGTATTATTAAACAAAAGGATAGTTTCAATACTTCCTTTCCTAACACTCCTTCAGAATGCAGCTGTCACTTCCCAACTTTGTTTTCTGACACTACATCCACGTGCCTCCACTACCCTCTGTTCTACATGTGATGTAGTTTCAGGGTTGGCTCTGGACAACGACACATGCCAGGCCATCTCTCCACTATCTCAGATAATGAGCACAGGCTCCTTTATCTTAGTTTCTCCAGCAACAAAGTAGAAACAGAAAGAAGCAAGAATACTAACACTAGGCTAGGCAGCATTAATTATAAGGTACAACACCTGCTGAGAGGAAGGAAGCACATTCCAGAAAGAACCCCGATATGCTTCATAACTGGAAGAAACACAGCATATCCCAAAGCTATTTGCAAATGGAGCCAAATCTGAACACAAAAAATACATCCATTCAGCAGCATGCAATTTCTCTTTCAATTTAAGGATTGTGTCTCTGCTGATGAAATTTTCTAATTCAAGCTACTTGATTAAAATTCTGTGACTAATACATGCTTAGATTAGCAGCTCAACTGCATGCAAGGTATCCTTCAAAGCAGCTTTGGATAGATGTATCCTATATTGCATTAAAGATGTTGTTGTCAGACACTAGCAATAGCTCCCATTTTGAGCTTGTGCATCAGTCAAGCGCTTATTAAAAGGTGAGACTGTTCAGGGAATTTTTTTTCAGTGACAACAAACCAGTGCACTTTCAATTTCTCTAAATAGGTTTATTTGCTGGGTTAAACTCTGTGACTTTATTGCTTCAGAAAAGATAATATTCTCCAGTGTCTCTACACAAGGTACTGCATATCCCACCTGCTCCCACGTACTGAAGCCTGATGTACAGACCAAGTGAAAAATGTCAGGAAAGCAAGTCAAACTGAAGAGACGTCACATCATCGCCTGACATGTTGCCTGTATGAAAAAGGTGCACGTGCAACTGCTCATGTGGCTTCCCTGTAGTACCAAATCCTAATGGTTATAGAAAAGCACAGGCAAAGCACAGTCAATACAGGCATTATCAGAAGCATACTCAGACCTTACCATGAGGGTAGATGGATGAGATGAAAACCTGCATAAATAGATTCATTCCCTGTGTATTGCATGTACACAAATTTCTTTCTTCCCTCTTAAACTGGCCCAAGCCAAAGAAATTAGAGCAATCCTGAAGACAGAGCTGTTTCTAACAGAAAGCTTCACATAGAGGACATGAAGTAATCCTGTATCACTGGCAGGCTCTCATCCAACTTAGCTCACCATGTATTTCTGAAAGAGGTACATTACCACTTGCTGAAAGAGACCACTCACAGGGGCATTTTTCCCTCAGTCTGTGTAGATTGTGATGTAAAACTGGATAAATCATCATGACATTAAGTTGTGACAGCTGGTCCAATATTCCTTTTTATACCATGAAGACAAAATGTTTTGAACAAAGAGCCCCTGGTCTGATCTGAAGATAGTGCCACACAGCCCTCAAAAACCATATCAGACTCACCATAAGCCTGATTCAACTTTTATCTCACATAGCTGGTGCTCAGGGTCAGCTATTGCAAACCTCCACAACCATTGACATGCTGTTTGTGATCTGTCTTGGGTAAACATTAATGTCCCAAAAAAGATACACAGCACATCAAATCTTGAAAGATTTGTAACACTTGTAAGATTTAATTTTTTTTAAATACAGAGAAAGAGAGAGAATGTGAGAGAGTGTGACTTGTAGCATCAGCTGAGCATTATGAATCCAAATCCACTGTCATTTTTGAGAATATCTGATTAAAATCAAGAAGTCTATAATAGCAGTCATTACTTCAACATGGAAATTAGGGGTATTGTTAATTCTTTTCAACATGTATCAGCTCCCTTCTAATTGGATCTATATTCATTACTGAAACTGAAATTAAAGAACTGCTATGAAAGGCTTTTGATGTCAGCTGTATATATCATGCCCTAAATTAAGTTACAAAAATGGTTAATACATTATGTGAATCTTCAAGTACCTATTTCACTCCATTTAGTTGCACAGGTCCTGAGTACCAGCTGAGGTACTGCACTAACGCAGCAAACTTTTAGGATGGGTAAAATAACTCATTCCATTTGAATTGCTGAAAAATGCATAGATCATGGCACCAAACTTCCCTAAAATCTGTTGGTTTCCAATTGATTTGTCTGCCAGATGCAGGATCTGCTCAATAAATGAGGTGTAGGACAGAAAAGAAATAGACCCTTTGAGTTACTTCCCACCAGAAATGCCACAAGAATACAAAGTAAAAGCTGGCTGAACTTGGATAAATGTACTATGGCATGGCCACTGCAAACATTCTGTTTTCCTAAATAAACTGTGGAAGAAAAGAAGAGAGGAAAAGTTTGTGCTCAGTTTCAGAAGACTTTTGTCAGCACTTTCCCTTCTGTCTCACACAGCTTAATTTCTTCTTTTATTTTGCACTGGATCAAAAGAACGGAAAAAAAACAACGTGTCTTGTACCAGTCTCTCAAAATGTTAACATTTCCTTTCTCCTACTTTTTGCAATAGAGCAGTAGTACATTTATTCTCATGCCTTCAAAACCTAAACCCCATAGCACTCCTCCTGCTTGTCCTGTGCAGCACAAGATCATGTGGGAATAGTTTTCTTTACCTAAACTAATCCAGATTGGAGAGGCAGAGGAGAGAAGAACAGGTTGCCCTAACACTTTGATTTTCTCTCTTTTGAATGCTATCCTGTTTTCCAGATAACAACAAACATTTCAACTAAATGGAGAAAAGGGATGAGCTCTTTGTACCTTATGAAGATGCATAATATAAGGAAAGAAAATACAGCAGTTGTTACAGGGTGCAAGTTTGCTGCACTCTGAGCTATAACGGAGCAAAAGCTGGCAGGAAAACAGAGGGTGCAGTCCAGAAATCTGCTTCTATCTTTAGGATGTAAACCAGTATTCCCAGCAGAGACAGAGAGAGATCTCCTACTTGAATGAATACTCCTTTTTCTTTAGGTCAGGGGTATTTAGCTAGTGCTTACAGCACTGGAGGGGCTCTTAAGGGCTTTAATAAGGGTACTAAAACATGTTGATACACGTTACACTTTAATTTCTGAATGTGGAATTACTAGCGAAGGCTATCTCTCTGGAAAGGACTATTAAGGTCCATAATCAAAATAGCATCCGTTTTGTGCCGGTGTGCTCTCAGAGAAGCCTGGGGCAGACCAGCCTTCACTGGACTTTAAAACAACTTTTAAATAGTAACATACTTCCTACAAAAAGTTAAAAAAAACCCAAAAAACCTCTGTACTCCCCCAGCAAACCTGAGCTATCCACTAGTAAAAAAGAAGCATAATTTTTAAAACAAGCATCTTTTCCTTCCAGAAAGCAAAGTCCCCCCTTCTTTGGGAATATCCTGCCTGAATCTCTCTAGAACCACCTGAAAATGATTATCAGTGGCAACTGTTCAGGTCTCTGTATTTACCTGCTCTGCTTGTCCTTATCTGGAATGCTGCAGATTCACCCTTTCTGACTTCTCAAAGCAGCACACCTGACATTTGCTCAGCCTTTCAGAAAAGAAGCAGACAAGCCACTCAGATTTTATTTGACCAGAACAAAACCTTGAAGTAATTAATGTAAAGTAGAGTAAAGGATACCTGGCTGAAGAATAGGTATATTCCATTTACTCCAATTATCCTGGATATAGTTCACCAGTTTGCAGTGATAAAAAGCCATTAATGAGCTTTGTCACTGATAGCATTACTTTCTAATCTTAATTCTTTTAGCATTATTAGCTTTAAAGGCACTTGAAAGAAGATAAGTTAATTTATACTAAAATAAAATTGAAAAGTAATGCTTAGGTGCAGCAGTATCTACACAATAAAGCAGCTTTACAAACATTTCCTTGAATAAGCATCACGAATTCACTTGTTATTCACACACAAGGGTGTGAATAAAAATCTCTTTGAGGAAACAAATTTTGAATAAATCACACTGACACATAGGAAAGTAAAAAACCCATAAAAGCTAATCACGTCCCCCAAATTTTTATTGAGTTTGAAGTTTGCCTGAACTCTCTTTGCTTTCTCTAGCATGTTCAGCATTTTTCCTTCCTTAGTCATTCCTTAGTGTTTCTCATGGTGGTTTTTAGAAATTCCTCTTCCTAACGCAGCAGGCCCTCTTGGGTCAGGGATTCCCATGGTGGGGGGAAACCCGAAACCACCTTTTTTCTCCAAGAAACTCATGACAGAAATAGTTCTAATAGGGAGAGTTGATTAGAGATGTAAATGAGATCACAAAGCAAGTAGCTGCTGGAGGCACTAGTGCAGGACATTTAAATCAGATTTTTTTTCTTGGCTGTTAGTTGGATACTTTTATTAAATGAGAAATGTCATCACTCCTAGCAACAGGGGCTTCTCTGGAGTCTACTGGATGAACTTGAGGGATAGCCTATCCTTATTAGCAGCAGTAATACCACTAAAGGCTCTGTCCAAGAAAGGCATGCAGAGTTACTCACCAATCCCATAGGAAGTTAGACTTTAGACCACTGAAGTGAAATCCAGAACAGAGATACAAGCTTCCACAGTGGGATCCATATGCCTGTAGTTAAGGATCTACCACCATTTTACACATCCCTAAGCTTGAGAGGCATCCATATGTAGTTGGTAGCTATAAAAGGTGACCTGTACTAGGCAATATACTTTAAGTGATAGCATTATTTTAGGTATCTTAAGATTGTCCATGAGTCCACCTACATTTGCACTCTTGATTTTCACTCTCTCCCACCTCCTTGCTCATGACACATAGTGAATTAAATATCCAAGAATAAGATTCAAACCACATAAACTGCATAGAGAGATTTTAAGTAGTAGTGTCCCCCCCCCCCAAAA
>VZTD01003237.1:829514-991660 GCA_013397725.1 Rhagologus leucostigma
GAGTCTCCCCCCCCCCCCAAAAAAAAAAGGTGAGTACAGGGAAGAACAGAAACAAGTAGCTTAATCAGGCATTAAGCTCTATATTCGTGTATTAATAAGCTACAGTACAGCATTTTTGCCTGGGATTTACCTGGCTGCCAGGTTCACAGAGGAGATGTTCACATTCCTGTAGGATTTCCAGGCTTTAAGTCAAGATGTCCTCCAGCTCTTCCTTTCTTGTAGAAGATCACCCGTGCACACATAGCTCTAGCTATGTTGTGGGACCAGCTTTAACTTGTTATTCACTCAGGGGCTGCCTCCCACATCAAGCTCCCTATGATCCTGCAACCTTGCAGGACATCCCAAATCAGTGCTTGGTCACAGCCACGGCCTGGGAAGGTTCACATTAAACATGAGGGGCTTGGAGAGTTCAGGCACATTCAAAATTAAATGGTACTATCGCTGAAGAGATGGCTGTGAAAATGTCTTGCTAAACTAATGACTGAAATGATTTAGGTTAGAAAGACCTGCTTGGAAACTTCTCTGCTGCAAGGAAAGTGAGGACTTGTAGAGCAAGTACACAAGAAATAGTCCTTCTGCCCCCTCGCCCACAAAAAAAAAGGAAAGAAAGGAAAAGAGGAGAGAGAAATGCAATAGCACCACGTGTAATGCTGACCAGAATCCTAGCTGGACTGGCTGGCACAATTTCTCGCTTGCACAGCTGGAAGCACAGGTGCTGTGGATAGTGAAAGAAAAGGGGGAGAGGGAAATGGGTTGAGCAGCCAGGTGGTTCCTTTTCTAGCACATCATCCGGAGTTCATGTACTCCAGCAGAAAACATTAACTGGAAAGAGCTGTCTTCAGGTCCTTGTTCCACTGCGGTAAATACACTCCTAACTCACAGATGTACACTTAATTCATGATGTTGCAGAAGGTTTCACTGGCTGTGTCAGAAGAGCCCTGCTGGTTCCAGGCCCCACTGCACAGGCACAGGACCCTTCTAAAGACAGTGCATCTGGATAATAGAGAGGGATTGTAAATTCTGCCCAAAAGAATCACTATCAATCTTTTGCTGAAAGTTGTGTTTAATAACTTGCAGAGAAAAGCAGATTTGGGTGTTGGAGGAATTTTCCTAGGCAAATGTCTTGCGGCCTTTTGCTTTTTAATATTCAATACTGAAAGAGAATCAAGTATTAATAAGTGGTTTAAAGGAGAAATGGGTATATTTGCTGCTCATATGTCTTGATCAACAAATCACTCCCACAGTGAGAGCTACAGGGCCAGTTGCTTCTACTTTCCACTGGCAGAAATCCTATCACCTCAAGAATATAAAACTGAAATAAAACCAGGAGAGGTTAAAGCCTTAGTCAGGATTAGGGAAATACTCGGAACTCTATCCACATGGGTTTCCTATAGTATATTCTTAGAGCTTCTGGCCAGAATAATTTCACTGCTTGCTTCTATACACATACAGGTAATACAGGGCTGATGATAAGGGATGGGGTTTTCAAGACTGTCCAGTTCAGCTACAGCCTTTGCCATCAGCAACTCTTCTTAGCTGTTGGAGGGAGCAGAGCTGGAACAGCGCTAAGCACTTCTGCAATTCCCACCTGCCCAGGAGAGGGCATGGAGACAGGAAGGGATGAGAGGATTGACCCCTCCATCAGGAAATAAAAAATTTCAGGCTCCAGAAATGTCAGATAGAGGGTCTACCAAATTAGGCTCTTAAAGACCAGGGAAGGAAAGAAAAGCTCCTTTAAAACTTTGCAGCTATATGTGGGAGGATGCTAGATGCGAGGGAGCTCTTTTTTAGTGTACATTAAAAGTATGTAATTAAAAGCCCTTTAGAACCATCATTTATCTACCAAAAAAAAAATTTAAAAAAAAATCACAACACACAAAATAAGGAAAAACAAAACCCCGACTATAGAAATAGAAATATTTGTTATTCTTTATTTTACTTCATTATTATGGGTAATTATTTGGTCTTCATATTTATGAGATTAAAATACTGCATCAAGCAGTTCAGATTTGCTTTTATCTTCCTCAGGACATAGAATATATGGTTTGATCACAAACTTTGCACAAAATCTACAGGAAATATTGAAAATTCTTTCTTTTCTCAAATTCCTTGTCATAATTAAATACAAAGCGCAGCTGAAAATTAATTTTGGACAAAAAAATTATCATTAATTAAGCTGGTACTTTTAGTTTCCTAGTCTCCCCTCTAATCTTTCTTTCTTCTTCTTTTTTTCTTTTTTTTTTTTGAAAGCCTGTTTTTAAAGAAACAAAATCTTCACCGATCTCTGTCTACTCATCAATCCATTTTCTTCTTCTGAACCTTTGGACCTCTTCGCTAAGTGGATGCGAATTTGGCGAAGTAGTAGAAACCATAACAATAATTATGTTCCTGAAAACTTCATACAAATTGATGTCTGGATGGATTGAGAAGAGAGCCAAGCGAGTTCTTCCCAGGAGGAAAAGGGCTTCAGCAGGAACTGGACCATCATCTGTTGTGCGTGACCTGCCAATATCCACGCAGCAGTTTACTTACTAAGTGACTTGTCAGCATATGCACCTCTCAGCTCTGATCCCTGCACCTACAGCTTTTCTTGCTCAGTGGGCGGTCAGGGGACATGAGAATGAACCGAGAGAAAGCAGAGCCATGAGAAGCCTGTGAGGAACCCCTGCAGAGGGTAGGAACACTGGGGTTAGTGTGTAAAAGCACAGAAAATTTGGCATCCCCAATTTTGCTCCTCAGGAACTCACCTGACTGTTGTTCGGAAGGTTTCTCCTGCTGCTTAAAAAGAAATTTCTGGTCTGAGGGCTCTCATTCCTAAGTCAGGTGCAGTTTTAGCTCACTGTAGGGCTGGTGTACATCTGTGCCACTCACTGGCTGTTCAGTGGGACAAAATAAAATGTTTGCTTCTGTGCATGGTTTACATGTTGCCTCCACCAACCCTACCAACTGGCACCAACCCAAACTGTTCAAAAAATAGCAGTCTGGGAGCCACAGATATGGCTTTAGTGGAGAGCATGCAACAGCAGTGGTTAGTCCTGATTCCCTAATGGGAGCTCAAGTCTTCTTTACAACCAGGGAAACAGATCTAGGGAACATCACGTGCCAGAGCTGCCTTGGTTACATCTGCCCTACAAGTAAACAGAGAAATTTATCTCTAGGGACATCAACAACCTGGCAATTTTCACTACACTTTAGCTCAAGATAAATCTTTTGGCTAGAAACTTGGCTAGAAAATGAAAACAAATGCATTTTGATTCAAAGCTGAACAGCCTCTTCAGTCAGCTGCATCAGAGCTTTTTCTTCTCTCCGGCCACAGAACAAACCAGAAACTGCACAAAGATTATTTTCTTTTCCTTGAGGGAAGAAGTCTAAAATTAAGTAATAATCAATAGCAGACAGTAAATAAACCAATCTCTTAATGGATTGCAAAGGGACTTCAGAGATCTTTGTGCTGCATGGCAGCCACTTCCAAAAGAGCAAGCAATCGTCTTTAAAGAGTGGAGATAAAGTGTCTGTGCCAAAGAAAGGTCACACTCAATAGAAAGAATACACGTTAAACCTTAGAAAGCCTAAAAGCAGCTGAGGTAGTGGGACAGATCATTCTCACTCTAACTGGACAAGGCAACTTGAAGAATATTTGTCACTGCTCTGCTGTACAAAAACCATTGCAATTCCTAAAGTCAGACCTACAGAAAGTAACAGCCCTCAACAACAATACAGAGATCCATATGCTACAGCTTAACATTTTTTAAGAAGATCCCAGAGGATTCAGAAACAAACTTTCTCCAGGTGAAAAGCAGACTGAGGCAGTGCTGATGATCTGACACGATGGTGGTGATCTGATGCAGTGCAGACTTGTCTGTATTTGCGGAATAGACACAGTTGTCACAGAAACAAAGGATTAGTGACAAATTGCATCAAAACCTAATCTAATCACAAATGTCTAATATCCATAGCACTAAAATTCTTAAAATTGTCTCCCAGTCAGATCTGATCACATGATTTGCTAGCCCTTATATTCTCTTTTTACACCTTTGTTCCCTCCCAAGCTCTTCTCCCTTGCCATCTTCATCCCCTTCCTAATAAGCAGCCAGTGTCTCTTTGCTCTTTCCAATGGGCCCAGTTTGGCTGGTTTTACGCTGTTATTTGATGTTTGTGACATGGTAATGTTACAGTAATTTCAGTCTTGGTCAGCAGTTCTGTTATAAGCTGCTACCCCCTGTTTTGTTTTACACGCAATGTCTCTCTTGGCTTCTGCTTCTTAGTAGTTGGAAGCCATGTCTGGCCTTTTGTCAACACAATTCAACAACTTCTATGCTTTAATTCTTTATCTGTAATATGGATGTATCTTTTCTAATGCCATTTAGACAAATGGACAGTGGACATCCCTTCATTTATGCACCTGACTTTAGATGAAGGCATTCAAGTGATACTGATGTAAAATTAGACAAGCAGAATGTCGTAGGTTATAATGTAAGATGTGGCGAAAAGTAGGTATTGTAGCACCATCTTCATAAGCTGTTAAAAACTGGTGGGACAGTGTTCCCCCATCTCCTTCATGACTGCTCCCTGATAAACTCCAGGGATCTCTTCTGTTAATGGACCAGGTATTGAAACCAGGTGGGGCAGAGTTCTTTATCTCTCCATGACCCATCCTCCCTCCAGGGGGGTATCTTCTGTTAATGGGCCATCCAGTCTCACCGCATGGCTGATAAAATTACATCATCCCACTGTGAGATGCTCCGCCCAGAGGGAGGAACCAAGCATTCCATCCTGGATATAATCTGAGATTTCGAACAGCACAAGCAGCCTTTTTCCACTGGATTCCCAGAGGAAGACCAGAGCCTTCTACACCACCACTGGACCTTTAGAGGAAGACCAGACCCTTCCACAGGATCACTGCTTCAACAGAACCATCACTCCAGGAGGAGTGCAGCCACCATTTAATCGGACTGCTACCAACCCCCTGACCGTCAGGGGGTCAGGTTGTACTCTGACTCTGTCAGTGGGTGGTTTTTTTGTACTATTGCATTTATTTTATTTTTCCTATTAAATTGTATTTCTGACTCGGAGTCTCTCACTAGTTGGCTTTCAAACTAGTACACAGACAAATTGCATAACCACACTTGCCCTCTAAACACTGCTCTTAACCATTCTCTACTTACCGAAATACAGCTGGAAAGCGGAGTTCCTGTTATGACCTGAAGTGAAATAGAGAATAAATCTCAAGATTATTACACCTTTCAGTTATACTCTCCCTCAACTCGCTGCATCAATTTCTTCTTCTTAGAAAGTCCTCCCTTTTCACATTCCCAGGCTATTCAGTCAAAAATAAACTGAGATAAAGATAGATAAAGTCCACAGGACACAGAAAGTATATTCCTGTCCCCTAGATTCTTACAACAGCTTTGCTGTTGTGGTTCCAGGGAAAATAGTCATGGGGTTCCTGTGGCTTCCTGTATTCATATAACAATATTCAGCATCTGCTCTCCATCTATGCCAAGCACCCAATGTAACCATACCTTCTTGGAAACAAAGAAATGCATTCAAGAAGAGAAGCAGCCATAGATCCCATCTCTGAATCTGGACTGAAGAGTTGCAAGAACAGGTAATAGTTTGGATGCCAATAAGCTATAAAGGTATTTTTCTCTTTGGTTTTGGCTAAGTTTCATTTTCTCCTTGCAGTAGTCTAACTGAAGCAAACAACTGTTTCTCTTGATTAAGCTAGAGTGGGTTCAGTTTTCATTGGTGAGTACCTATCTCATGCCCTAAATAGACTATCATTCAAGCTTGGAGATTTTATTCTGATGAATTGCACTACAGATATGAAAAATGGAAAGTAACAGTCGGGAAATGCTTTCCTATTATATCTTGTTGAATTGCACTGATTGGTTGCTCAAAAGCAAAACCTGTTTAAGAAATCAAAACAAAATAGTGCAAATGAAAGAATCTGAGGAGAGAAGAGGAGCTTAAAATTCACAGTCTATCCATTCTGCATACTTTGGATTCAAATGTTAAAAGAAATAAAAATCACTTCTGGCTACAAGCGATACATGACTGAGATGTGCTCTAAACTAAAAGCTTTGGATTTGATAAACTGTATAACGATGCCATGAATATTTAGAAGTACTGCCACTTTTACCAGGGGAAAGAAATCTCCACGACAGCATGCCCTTCAGCTCTCATGGTGCTAAACCTAAAAAATCATGGATTATAAAACTATTCATTAAGCTTAGGATAAAAGTGAAATCTCTAAGTTAGGCGCTTTTTCTTTTGTGGTGTTTTGGGGTTTTTTGTTGTTGTTGGGGGTGTTCTGTTTTGTTTTGTTTTTTTGCTGATGTTCTGCTCTGTTACCTGTCTGAGAAAGTAGCAGATGGTTGTAAAAGATTCAGATAAGTACCTAGCTAGGGAGAGAGAAAATACAGCTGGGTGATTTTATCATCTATGCAGCTTCCAAGAATACAGAGAAATGCACTGAAGTGGTTAAAATAAGGAGCTGGAAGGTTGGAATAAGGGCAGCCATGGTGTGGAGCAGGTCCATCTGAAAGCAACCTCGAGATCAGTTGAAATTCCTCACATTATTCTGGATTTCTGAAAAATTCTTCACCTAATTCTGACTCCATTTATTTTCTAAATACTGGTGATACCCCTAAGGGCTTTGGTTCTACATGCTATTCAGAGCTTTATCACCAGTATGGGTTCTTTGAATTTTCATGCAGACACGGAACTTTGTCAGAGCAATGTACAGCTTTAGGACTTAATTTAAAATGTGACAAGCACATGGGAAGCTAAAAGTTGAAGACTATAGTTGATGTAGCAATGTGTTTTACTATGCACATTACTCTGCAATGCTTTAGCTTTAAAACCAGAAGCATTTTATTTCTTTTAGCATGAATATTGAATCTGACAAGGTTCAATCAGGCAAGTTACCAGTGTTGAAGGATTGCCACTAAAAGCTAACTGATAGTTTTGATAGGGAAATCGGAGGCTGAGTTTGCCTGACCTTCAGAAGCAATGAAAGACACCAAGAAAGGGGCAGGGCAGCTCCACCATAGCCAACTGATCTGCTTATAAGCACTAGGATGTCAGGGCATATTACACTGGCTAAACAAAAAGCACAGAGGGTGGATATATTAGGAAAAGAAAACAAATTTTGACAGTATAAGTTCTGGTTCCTAAAAGGTAAATACAGCAGGGGGTTTGCAGTTTAAAAAGCAGGCAAGAAAGGCAGCATTAATTAAGGTCTGTCGAGTAGGCATCAGAAATACGATGAGAGAGGTCAGGAGGCTGTGGACACCTATACCGAGCTGGTGGAGAGAGGACAGAGCAGAGCTGTGAATCCAGTCTTCTGCAGCAGGCAGGGAGACTTTGTGAGGACAAAGTGGGTATGACCTCAGAATCTTCCCTGGAGCTGCCATTCCCCTGGTGACTCATTTACATTTATTTGTTTACCAATACTCCTCTTCTTACCTCCTTTTGGTTTCAACCATAATGTTCTCATTTGTGCTTTGCTGATTTAAACACTTGTGAGTTCTGGGAAGACAAAAGAAGATGTATGGATGAGACACTCCTGCTTCAGAAGGAGAAATATACATGAAAATGACAGTTCACTTATGGTGACTTAAAGCTTCGGACATGCATGCATATATGCAAATGGTGGGCAAAGCCTCTCTGTCTTTCTGCTACAGGAGGCACAGTACATGAACATTAAGAGAGGAACCACTTAGAAGTCATATCCTTTGAGATGACTGAGAAACAGCTGGGAGAACAAAGAATATGACAAAAATTTATTGTGTAAAACTACACAATAAATCAACAAGAAGTAGCAGTCAGGCACGCAATAAGCTATGACAAATGCAGGTATGAGAAATAAAGTCATACAGAACAGAGAAAGACATCTGGTATGTATCTCAGCAGGTTTTTTGAGAATAAACAGCAAAGAAATATAAATAAATAGCTCATTTGTGATCTAGTTTAACAAATAGAAAGCATAATAACAATGAAACTTCCAGATGCCAGTAACTATGTCTCTAGCAACTTAAGTCAGGAAACTCACCTGCTTTCTATCTATGAACAGCTTGTTTTACATGACTGTGGAACTTTTAAAATATTATTCAATTGATTTTCATGGGGACTAATTTTAACACACACTTTTCCCTAAAAAGCAATTGTTACTATTTGGTATTTGGATAGCACAGTTTTTGCTCTCCGAATATAATGAAATAAGACAAGAAAAATTACAGTTAGATCATTGGGCCTTTGATTTGCCTTCAGAGGAAGGAAAAGTGGTCTGTGCTCCCCAAGCTGAAAATCAGAAATCTGTACATTTTATGCCATTTCCTTTCTGGGTTCCTGGAACTGGACACTGCATCAGATGGCTATTGTTAAAATAATAAACAAAATATATGAAAAGGTGTTGTTTGGGTTGTTTTTTTTCTTGGAAAGAGGAGTTCATGATTTCAAGGGCTTACTCTGCCGGGATTTAGGTATAGAAAGAATAGTAACCAAACCAGTCAGGGAGAGTAATCACAGCTCTGAACATAAGGTCCCTTCTGTGAGCATGCAACTCAGGGACAGACTCATTTCATTCAACTGACACTGCGCCCATATTCCAAATCCTGTAGGATAAGCTCCATGAGAAGCAGGTATCTTGTATTTCCATCCATAATCCTTAAAAAAGCCACCCAACAAAACAGCTGCCAGAAGAACCCTAGAAGCAATGAAGAAGACCTAAAAAGATTGGATTGCTCTAGGAGTGAGCGAGCTGCTTCCTGAGTGAGGTTCTTCCTTCCTGTCTCCCCCAAAATGGGATTCCCTGTGCAACTGGCAGCTCCTCAGATTTTGTTAGCTGCTAGGCTTAGTGTCTTCACAGGGACTGCTGTGCAGGATGCTGGCTGTTGAACAGAACCATCTGTTTAACCTGCTGACACAGGCCTTAAGTTAAAAGGTCTCTCTGGGAGACTCTGAACAGCCGACTGATCATCCCTGTCCTGCAACAAGGGAATCATCTGGAAGGAGTATCAGCATGTGGTTTAAGCAATGGTGAGTGTCAAATACTGACATTCTGAAAGAGCCCAGGCTGAAGAACTGCACAGAGACATAGACCACCGGCCTGTCTGGTAGAGCCATGTCTGATAGGGATTGACTTATCTGAAGTACACTGTGCTCTCTCCTTACTCATGGGACTTACCAAAGCAATAAATATGTATCTTTTCATTTGGGTAATTATTTTGGCATGCATGAAATCTCTGTTGATATCATATTGCCAAAGTATGAGGAACAGGTGGAAGCTTTTTGTTGTAAAATAGA
This sequence comes from Rhagologus leucostigma, assembly GCA_013397725.1. NCBI lineage: Eukaryota > Metazoa > Chordata > Aves > Passeriformes > Rhagologus > Rhagologus leucostigma. The sequence goes on from VZTD01003237.1 coordinate 838,824, forward strand.
GCGTAATACTAAGTAACTAAACAGAGATGTGCTTCTTTAATTTAAATATTGAAGGAGACACACATTATTTGATCTTCTATCCCATATGCAATTGTTCTTATAACAGGATTACAGAATTTCCTAATGAAATTAATTGCACCCACATTTGAATGGTGCATATGTTTTGGGCTTTTTTCTCTTCTCTGAAAAACAGGTTCCAAAGATGGGAAGCCTGAACAGTGGCAGGAGTGGAGAAGTGAAAAGCACCTCCTGATAAGCTATTCATTGATTTTAGGTCTTGTCCTTAGGTATGACAGCTGGAAGAGTTTACTATCTTGAAATTGAATATAGACTCACAGCAGAGGATTGTCGGCACCTTCTACAACTAGTAGGAGAAAAATAAGAGAAATGGAACAGACAGAATTCAAGCACACATTTTTCTGAATTTCTTTCAAAACTGTCCTGTTTTGAATGGATCTAAAGAGACCCTCCTGTAACTGATTTTCCCAGGCGTATAGGGTACTATAAACAAAAAAGGATTAGTGCAGGCATCTCTAGAAACTAATATTTCTTGAAAATGTTTACCTCTGGTTCTCCTCTCGCAAAAAATCAATTAAACCCATGTTTTCAATTACTTTTTCCCACATTGTTGCAAACTGGGGTTCCCAGATTTCCTCTCTCCCCCTCCAAACCGTCTTGAAAACAACAGCCAGAGGAAGAAATAGAGTGATGCAGAGGACCTATATGGGAAGAAACCTTGTCGGGGTGAGCAAGAAGCAGCTCATTTCCTGGTAGTTTTTGCTCCAACCTGCTTCTTTTTCATTCTAGAAAGACAGAGCCATGAACATTTTTTTCAGCAAGTCATCTATTCAATGGTTTCAGCCCTCCTTCCTGGTTGTAAATGATCCATGGATTCCTTTTGATTTTCATTAATTCGGTGGATATTCAAACAAACCGAATGAATGGTTTATGCAAATGTGACTGTTGTTTTGAGAGATTGCTCATTATTCATGCTGTGTGATTGATTGTCTAAGTCTCAGGGTATTGTTTCTACTCCAGGAGAGGAGAAGTCCTACAGCCAAAAGGAGATTTCAAGATAGCCAAACACCATAAGGGCTGTTCTTCACACAAACATCAGTTATTACCAGTGTCTAAAATATTTTCCCTTTCTGCAAAAGAAAAAGTGATATATAAACAAAGCCAAGGGTTCTGACATACAAAGCAAAGGGAAAAGGATAATTAAACAAGCCTGCTACTCCTCCCCTATACAAATTTTCACAATTATGTGGCACTCACCCAGGAACAATCTTTGAAATTATTTGACCGTCATTTACAAATACATAAAAATAATTTGTCATATCGGAGGTCTTCAGAGGAAATGTCTTTAAGACTTGGTCAGTGGTTTTGCAGAGCTGATAAGCTAAGCTACCTTAAATTCATGTTCTTTTGTAGGTGATTTCCTTTATAAACAAGTTGATACTAGTATTGTTCACCAGATATTGACAGCTAGTCTCTGACAGTGGCATGCACTGAAACCAGAAGCTCTCGAGAAAAAGTGGTCAGAGCAGCCAAGTATATCTTTTGTGAAGAAGTCCATTGCTTAAACTCAAGAACATACATAGGGGATCTGAATGCTGAATGGCAGGTACTCCAGCCCATTCTTCCTCAGTCTTCCCTCTTCTTAACCCTTAAAAAGTTTCTACACTTGTGTAGGTCTTCTGCAAAAAAAAAGGAAAAGCATCTAAAGCCCATTTTATCATGCAGATTAATAGAAAATGAAAGAATAAGCAGAGGAAGGGAGTATTCTATACATTAGTATGTATAGAGGTAGAGTCCAGGGCCAGACAAACCCTTAGCATGGCCTACAAAGTAAATTCTTTTTGTTCACTCTGTGTTTCTCTCTATAATGGTGATTTAGGGAATTTTTCTTTCACTGCTTTTCTTTCTTTAAGTACTACACATTATTCCCCCACACCCCTTTTTACAGGGCCTTTACATTATACTATAGCCAGCATGACAGCACAGAAAACTCAAAGCAACACAGCTCCCAGAAATCTCGCGTTTCCCAATCATCTATCACTTAGCCCTTTTTTTTCCCTCCAAGTAATGGTCTAATAGCAAATGCTGGTATAATACTCTTATAGTCAAATGCACTAAAGGTCTTCTTAAAGACAGGTTGCTACTGCCCTTCAGCAGGAGACTTGCCCTTCCTATTACTTCTGTTCTGCCCCGTTTTTGAACTCTTCCTGGCCTTTTATCGCAAACCCAAAAAGTCACCTTGATGCACCCTTCTGCAGTCCCTCTCTGCATCAGCTGGCCCTTACTAATTGGTCCTGAAGCTTGCTCTGCTCTTTTTCCCTGTTTCAAAATAATTTTTTTGCCCTGCTGCTTTTATAAGAAAATGTATTGATTCCAATAGAAAATCCATGTTGTTACTTCCTCCCTGTGACCCCTGTTTATTGATGATATTTTGAGGGATGGGAACTTTGTACATCTGGGAAGCACCTACAGCAGAGGAGAGATTCTCAGCAACAAAATCTCCACAATAAAAACAAGAGACCTGAGTAGTGTTCAGAGAAAACATTCTGGTTTCTGTGAGCCAGCACTGAATCTTCCAACAGCTATTTCACTCCTTCTCTAAAAGAAAATCTTTATTCTCATGTGTGAAATGTGTTTCCTCTTGTACACTGAGTAACTTTAGTCTTTAATCTTTTATCTAGATCCCAGAAAGCTGAATCTGTGGCATCACAGATCTTTACTTCACCTAATGACTGAACTTTCTGATCCCAGACATTTAATCTCTGTGTGTAAGTATATCAAGCCGGCTTGGAAAATGAGAATTGCAAATCACATTCTCCAGTACAAAAGTCAAAGTCTCCCATTACATGAGTAACGTGATTGTTTAATCTAAAAGAACAGATACAAAGCAACATCTAAAGATCTGACACCAATTAATATTGCCCCCTAATTTCTCAAAAGAAAATTAGTGCACGTAATTCTTCACACGTTTACCCAAAAAAGGTCAGATCATTACCTGGTATTTTCTGGCACAACCCACCTGAAGAAATTAGGGCCATGCTGATTTATACCAGCTAAGGATTTTGCCCCCATGTTTGCTAACACTGCTGGGGTATTGTTCGTCTGTCTGCTGACTTTTTCATTAGTTAACTAGTTTGTGATTTATTTTGATGAATAGGACAAGTGCCTTCAATTTGGTCTTGTAATTAAGGTACATGATCAACCACTTGTTATTCAAAAGCATGGTGAACTGTTAACATTTGTTTAAAGAAAAAAAAGCAGCATGTAGAGGCCTTCAAAAAGCTGTAGAGATTGAGAGAAAACAATTTTGAAGTCCTTACAAGCTAAGTACTTTGCACAGATACATTACAGAGCTCTTTTCCATTTCTCAACAAGAACAGTGACTCTGTAATAGAAATAAAAGCATAAAAACATTAAAGTTTAGGTGGCCATGGAGCACACATTCACTGCACAAATATTCCCAATATTAATTGAAATGTATTGACTGTAAAAATATCAACCCTATTCTCAGGTAGATAGAGAGTAGAACACTGAATTAAGTTACTCTAATGATTTATTTCTTTTACTGGTATATTGCATTTAAACATTCCCACTGAATCCCAACCTGCATGAATAACGGAAATCCTCACATGTCAGAGACAGGCTGGTTTTGGGGCATTTCCACCTAGGTGTCTACCAGGAGAGATTACCTCTGAGTAAACAGGCTCCTGATGAGGGAGCCTGTTCCTAAGTGAACTGCAGGTAGGTAAGATATTCTTGGGAGACTCATCTCCGTTCCTGAACTTCTCTGTGCTTCACTCTGCTTCAGTAACTTCCAAACTTTATACTGCATCGTTACACTGCAGCACAAGGAGAATGGCCTTGAAATGTGTGTGATAAGTTTGCTTTCAGATATGGGCAAAAGATAACCAAAGATATACCAGGGTTTACCTTGCCCAAATATTTATGGGAAAGAGCAAACTCTTTAAAAGGCCAATGTAAATAACAGGAGAAAATGACTGTTTGCATTTTTATCTTGTGAGCTAAAGCATGAAAGAATTCAGCAACTTGCTTAGAGACGTGATTCTTGATCTGATGCTACTTGCCACCAGACCAGTGCTTCACCCAATGTTAACTCACAACCTCCATGTAAAGCTTTTCTTTCAGATTCTTCCACTAGAAAGAGTTGAGAGAAGCTATTGGAAAACTGGCAACAAATGTTTGTAGAGAACCCATTTCAAAATGACCAAGTAACCCATAACAGTGATCTTCACTGTATTGGCACAATTTGCTAAAATCCCATTGAAAGAACAAGTGTTCTTCATTTGGAAAGGAACAAACATAAGGAATTCTTTTATGGTGCAAAAAGATGGGAAAAATTTACAGCTTCCAAAACATGAGGTTCTGGCCCACAGCAAAGTGCATACCAGGCACATATACAAAAAGGTTCTAGAACAAATATTTTTAGTAGAGGAGCTTACATGAGCAGCAGAAGCCATGGGCAAGCACAAACTAGAGCTAAAGTGAAGGTAATGGACTGAAAAAGGAGTGCAGCTCTGAAGAATAGCCTAGAAAGAGAACCATCTGGGCAGAATTACATCTAAATCTAAAAGATGTTGGCAATGAAATATGCCCTATTCCATTCCTTGTGGGTTTAGGAAAATGGGATTTTTTGCATTTTTTTTAAAGAAAGATTTTTTGCATCTTTTGTTCTCCACCAACCAGCAGAACCTCAAACCTGACTTTTCTGAAAGGCGATAACGGTTCCAGTTTACTAGACAAGCATGGTTTGTTTATATCATAAACTGTGTAAAAATAAATAATGTAAAGTTTTTCACATGATTTTATATAGATTTTTAGAAATATGGAGACCTGGTGATAAATTTTGGCCTAAATTTTACACTGCAGAAGACCTAAATTCAGATATTAGACATATATTAAAACGGGTAAATAAGCTGAGTCATTTAGGAACAACTCAGCACTTCTAATTTAAGATACCTTCAAAAGTTTGACACTGAGCTCTGATGTACAAAATGTCAGTGTTTCCTTCCTCAAGAAAGAACATCCTTTTCCAAGTAGAGGCATATCTTTGTTACACTCACTGTTAAGAGTTGTGCCAGAACTTTCTGGGTAAAAAAATGACTGTCCTGTGGTGAAACAAAGTTCACACATAGGGCCACTTCAAACTGGCATTCAGATCAGCTGAGGAATGGTATGGAAGATGCAAACACCTTGAGATATTGTGTAATACTGATCTTGAATATCAGATTTTCTACCCTAATATTGCCTATGACATTTTCTGCTAAGTACGCTGATCTCAGCCTTCAAAGAATTTTTCCAGCTTAATTGTTAGGGTTCAAAGAGTCTGGGTAAGGCCAGGATTACTTGAAGTAGACCTTTGAAGAAATAAAAATCCTCTCAAACTCAAAAACAATACTGATTTTGAACCTCATTCCCTTTATAGAATTTATTAAAGAAAGGCCAGACTGAGACTGTAACCATTGACTCACTAGAGCAGCAGGAAATACGGGTTCTCTCCACCAAAACAAAAAACCAGGCTCTGGCACTGGTCACAATATATCTGTTTTCCACTTGACACAAAGAGTATCTCACAAGCCCATTTCCAAAACCTGATGTTGTCAGTTCTGAACCACCCAGGTTTACCTATGGTTTATGATTCATGAATATTCATACACCTTTGATGTCCAAAGTACAGAACCTGTCTTCCATTTTTCCCCCTTGCTCACTTTAAAGGTGTCAGAAAAACTCACATAATGCCCACACGATAATGTTAAAGGACATAATCTCTCTACAAATACATTTACATATCCATCCACTTCTTGTTTTCATCTTTTCCTTTGCTGTCAACCTTTTCATATGCTTTCTCTCATTAAATTTCTCTTTAATTCTTTCCTCTTTTCTACTTTTAATGTTTTTCTTTTTTTTTTTTTAATTTTGCTCATTTCTCTTTATTGCTGAATGCTTTGCATTGTTTCCTCTCTACATTTTTGCTCGTTGCTTTTTCTTCAGTCTTTCAAAGTATTTCAGCCATCTTCCAAATGGTCTTTTATCCTACTCCTAGCTCATTTTTAGACTCTGTTCCTTTCAACTTATTTTCTTCTGTTTTGTTACCCATTTTCTTTAGATTTCTTTTCAACAGATCTGACTTTCTCAAAATGTTTCCCTGGAAATACCTCTGACACACTGGCAATGTTTGAACCAGGATGATTTCCTCTCCACAGGTGAAAATAGCATGAAAGAATGGACTTGACATCAAAGGCCCCAAAAGACACAGCCTCTGTTAAGAGCCCTTCTACATGTCCAGAGGAATTCCTAATTAAAATAAGAACCAATTTTTCACACATATAGTGCTATGCCTTGTTAATATATGTAATGCTGTTGGTGAGAAATGAAATGCAACATTAGACAGAAGTTGAAATACTCCAGGGAAGCACAGTTTAGGGGATTACCTGGTCTGATGTTCTCCACAGATTTGAGAACAAAATGCCATGTAAACATCAAAGGGCAATCCTACTGAAATAAAAAAATGGATAAACCCAGCACTAACAATGCCTAAGCTTTGAGTTTCTTCAGCACATCCATACAACTAGCAGCTTTACTGTGAAAACAGTGATGTAAGTATGCATGCATATAAGTTTGGTCTGGCACAATATTTAATGGTCCACAGGAGGCACAATGTACATGTTGAACTAATTACACTTTGAAGACACACTCTCTGGTTTCTGTCAGGAGCACAGAACACAGCATGTGCATATTGTTTCCTACCTGATTTGTTCAATACACGGGCTTTTAAGGCAGAAAGCCTCTAATTCAGCATGGGCAGTCCTTATGGCTGCAAATGTGGGACTCAATAGTGTCAGTACTGGCTTTAAAAAGATATAATCATAATATGGAAACTGACTTGCCTTTTTGTGTGTCGTGTGAATTGGAGTCATTACAAGAGGACTCCTCACCACAGTTATAATTAATGTGTATGGAAGTGCTTCAGTCTGGCTTAACCTGGTTTGAAGACATTTTGGCAGAGCTTTTAGCCACCGGCTTAAGTTCAGTTGCCTGAAGATCCCTCTAGAGCTGAGTGTGAAAGGCTACCTCCAACATCCCAACCTGACACCTCACTTTGTCTCCTCACCTCGTTCTGCTCTTTGCTGCTGTTTATCCTTTACAGTCACCTCAGTTTCTCCTCTTCAGACTTGCAGAACCACCTATAGGATGGCAGTGAGTGGCCAAAGCACAGGTAAAGTACAGTGTCACTGACTGCAGCTCTGGTTTGGGAGAGTGTTTCAGCACAAGTTTAGGCCTGATAAGGTGACTTTGCTAGACAAGAGAAAAATGTGACCTAACCCATTAGTCACTTCTACTGATTCTGATGGACTCATCGTTAGGACCAAGTCCCTCTACGACAGAGGTTGTCATATACTGGATTTTCTCAGTAAAATATTTAATCTTTTTTTATTATTATTCTATTTTTAGAAAGCTTATATCTTTTAAAGCTATTGCACAATGATCTGAGAAGAACATTAATGGAAATGGGTTAAGATATGGGATATCTAAGCTTTTGGGGATTTCTCTGGGTATCCCTTTTAACTGGTAATATGTTCATAGTGACTATATCCTCATGAGATAGATACAATAAGCTAAACAAAAGTCAGTTTTTCTTAAGAATGCTTAAGACCAGCACACACTTTATGCAGCCAAGAAGTAAGGAAATGCAACCTATTTTCCAAAAAACCTGAAGTAGCCTCACATTCAACAAAAAGAGAAATAATCGATCCATGTGTACAGTTCCAGTGATGAGCAATTCTGTACTAGCAAACAATGGTATTTTCACCCCTTTATTCATGCTGCTTCTCTCTTAGGAATAGCTAGCACCTATTGATTACTATTAGAGGGCACTAAAGGAACACATAGCTAAAAGAGCAACAGCAGCAACAGGCAACATTTTGCCTGTTATTTTTTTCTTAAAGACCCTGAAAACTGTGTATGAAGGGTCAGCTGTGGAGTCCATGATTTTTCCTAGTCAGTACTACTTAGGAATGAGTATTAGGTATGGGGATTGCAGACTCTGAGGCATGAAGCAAGAGGGCTGGCACCAGTGAGGCAAATCACTGAGGAGGAGGAGGTCACACCCATGACCAAGGAGTGTACGTGTGACGTGCACATGCTGATACCACTGACAGCACCAAACACAGGAGCCACAAGGCAGGAGCAGGGCCCAGCTCCAGGCAGTGTTCAGATGAAGATGGTTCCAGCCTTCTCCTAAGCCCCAGGGCAAAGCTCACACTGCAGCTGGTGGTGACACCAAAGAGAGTGGTGGAAGAGCAAGTGGGCATGGCATTGCTCCCAAAAGAGACACCGCAGATCATCTCTGATCTTTCCAAGGAGGGGAAAGACAAGCCTTGTGAGGCCTGACAAAGAGGATCTGGCACCAGCAGTTGGCTTCACAGCCTAACACAAACTTCTTTGTAAAGTACAATGTCCAATACAGAAAGGTCCTTGGATATTTAAAACACAGAAGCAAGGGAACTACAGGAGGTCAAGAGAGAGCTGCATTTAATCACACTTCTGCTATGTTAACTAAGGAAGCTCCTTTACCTTCATAAAACATGCATTAGTGTAATTTTATTAACCATGGCAAGTCTCTATATACTCTTTCCACTGCTGTTGTCTGTAGGAATTTTAGAAGACAGAAGAAGACAGTAAAACTACTGATTTAAAAATCTCTGGTTTTGAGATCTGGACAGCTCACAATTTTCTCTCCATTCATCCCCTTCTCTCCTCCTATCCATTCAGTGATAAATACCAGTCATACACACTGCAATCCATCTCAGGGCAGCAAGATGTGTCAGCTATTGAGGGAAAATGTTATGTTAATCTATGTTAATGTGTTTAATCTACACACCATATCTCCACTGAGTGATGACAGAGTTGCTGAGACCAAATGGCTGCAAAAAAAATATAGGGCATGCGGTTGTTGGGGGTGGGTGGGCGAGGTGTCTAAAAAGCACTGCAATCTTAAAACTTTAAATCACTGATTCCAGTGTAGATGACATCCAGGAGAGGGCTGGAACATAACAGAACACATGAGATCTTTGTCCAGATCTGCAGTGTCAGGATAAAATATGTCCCTACATACTTCTGGGTTAGCACCTGTAATCTTGATATGCCTATGAACTATTCAAAAAAGAGCAGTGAAGATGTTGCCATCCTCTCAATACCAGCATTAAGCCTAACAGTTCACAGGAAACCAGATGGGGAAAGCATAAGGGAGCAATGAACATAGGAGTAATCAATCAGAGGCCAGAAGACACCAGTGCCTAACAACTAACAAAGTTTTTTGTGGGCACCACAGTTGAGATGTTGTCGAAAGATATATTTTTATAAAGATCTGCATAGAAAACTTCGTAATTTTGCCCTTCCCATGTGTAATGGAGGATGTGCGACACTGTTTTTCAACAAATTTGTCAAATGGGGAATGTCACAGTACCATGGGTTAGCCTTGTACATAAGTGCAGAAGCTGACTATCAGTTCCCTCATGTGAAATACAAAATCCAGGGTATGGAAAGGCTCCTCATTGGGACTTGCTCCTTGCTTCACCAGGCAGACAAAGCCGCTTTATCCCTAAGGTACTGCTCATTAACAGTTTAACTAAGTGCACAACATGATTGTCCTTGTTTTGCCTTTAGCTTTCCAAATAAAGGAGAGGGGGTAACAATTAAGAAGGTCAGAAACAAGCAACTGTGTCCCCAACTCAAACACCTCTCTCATGAATGTAGTAAAAGTTTTTAAGAATAAATCCTTGATGAGGAGCTGTTGCGGTGCGTTATGGCTGGTTCCATGGCCAGCAATATCATATTGGCCACTGCCATCTCCCCCTTTCCCCCCTGTGTTTGGTTCTTCCCACAGAGGGTTCTGGGTCCCCTGATCCCCCGTTGGCCCATGGTATTTCTCCCCTCCCACGTTATCCTCTATTGGTCTGTACCCTTTGCCCGCCAGGATTCAAACCCTGTGTCCCAGTATTATTGGTTGTTTCACGTTTTCACCTCCCATTCGGTAAGGCCATAACAAGCCCTAGTAACGGCTTTCCAGGGCTTCTTCTCGTGACCTCCAAGTTAAATAAACCTTCTCCTGCTTTTCCACTAAGAAGTCCCTCCGCCTCATTCCTACCCCCTCGGCGTGCCCTCAACATCGGTGGGTTAGGCGAAACCGTGCTGGAACTTCGCCAACCCTCCTGCGCCCTTGCGAGCTGCCTCCATCATCCCCTCCCGTGCGGGCGGGTGCCCGGCGCTTGGTCACCCCGCTAGCTGGACAGATAGTGTCGCAGCAAGGAGCTTGTAAACATCTAACGTTTTGTCAGTGGAGTGTGGGATGAAATGTTACAGCTCTTCTTAAAAAAAAAAAAGCAAAAACAAACAAACAAAAACTAAGGCAAAAACTAACAAGAAACCTAACTGTTCAAACAACTTCTAACTTTATAAACCTCAGTAACTTTGGAGCCTATTTTACCCACTAAATGAGTACAAACCTGTGCCAGCTTTGCCTTAATGTGATTTAAGGGTGGTTTCAAGGTAGCTAGTTGACAGAATGGGCTTTGGCTTCTACAATAGCGTGGTCTGTAAAGCTAAGATAAAACTTTTACTTTAGTGCTCAGCATCCAAATACCTCTCTCAAGATATAACCAGTGTACATAAGTGCAAAAAATGCACCCACTAAAGTGTGTTCTTACATTAAGATGCACAAGCTGGTAATGCACAAGCTGTATGCAAATGTCCCCGGGCAACATTTGTTGGCTATGTAAGGTTCAGGGCTTGGTTAGGTTAGAAAGAAGAGCGTGCATGGTACCTGAAGGGCCAACACTCAAGTTTGTGAGAGAGATGCAATTTGCTCTATTTGTGCTGTTCTTTGCCTCCTCACCAAACTCATATTCTATTTCTGAATTTACCCACAAAAACTTTGAAAACATGTTGGAAATTCTTGTGATTATCTCAGATAAAGAAATTAAGTTGCAGAAATGATGAACAGTATTCTTTCAGCTAATCATGTGCCTTATTTGGAAGACAAAATCAGAACAATATCGATATTTAGAAATGGGTTTTGCTTGATCTATCCAAGCAGTTTTGAATGTTTAGATTAGAGAAGCAGCCATCATCAGTTTAGGACAGCACAGCACTGTCTACTGCAGAGTAATGACTTCAAAGTTAGCTAAATTAGATATGGTGAACCAGCCTGAAGCTTTCAGTGAGTTCGTTAAAGCACACCATGCAAAACCCAGCCTAGCCAGAAGAGCTGATGTGGCTGGAAGAAAAAAGCATAGCTAGTTCAGCTTGACCAGAAAAAAAAAGTCTGCTGGAACAAAATCTGCTTTGGGCACATCTGGCAACCTGGACCTTCCTGTCCATATCCTGTAGCTGTAGCATGAGAAGCTGGAAGAAAACACAGAGAAACAGAAACCTGAAGCCACTTTAAGGAATCAGAGGCAACTCAGTGTTGAAAAAGCTTCTGAATATAAGCACAAGAGCCAGCTGCAATTGTGGAGACAGGAAAAAGCAGCTGGAACAAGACAGCAAGAGGGAAGCCAAGCAAGAGCAGAAAACTGTGCTGCTGAAGAGGCAGAGGCAGGATCCAATATCCCAGGCCCTGCTTGCCCACTACACTTTACACCTTTGAGAGCTGTGTATTCACCTTCTCTAAGAGGTCTCCTTTCCTGTGAAGAATCTCCTATGTTACATACTAGCAGAGGTAGCAGAAAAAACATCACATACCCATTCTGATTTTTAAGTATGAATGAGGAGGACAGGAGGGAGTATGCTAGTTATCCTCAGGACTCCAAGTCCAGATGTTGTGACAGATGTCTGAAGAATCACTGTTGTTAAAATTTCAACACATTAACTGAAAGCAACAGTTTTTGAAAAATATGCTCTAAAAAGAGAGGGGATAAAGAATGGAAGACACAAAAAGAAAACACCAAAATGACCAAACAGAAAGACTGTGAATTTTTCAACTAAATGATTTCTCTGTGATTCACTGATTCACAATTAAATGAAACTTTTCACAGCAGACTGTTTCTAATCATTTCTCAGGTAGAGGCCCACAGGCACAGTGCAGACCTCCTAAGCAGACAGGAGAAAGACTCACATTGCACACAACTTAGTATTGCAGACATAAAAATTACCTAAGTTCAGCTCATTTTCTCTGGGCTTATATTTCTCATTAAATAACCTCACCAGCAGGCTACAAAGTAAGAATTTTGCTGCCATCTTTTCTTACAAGCTCTGTATGTGTGCACGAACACACATGTAGATACGAAAACCCCAAGAGAATATATAATATTTTCCTTGTGTGGCATAGGAACACTATGCTTAAATTCCAAGAACTTCAGAGGCTGAGATAACCATTTGCTACCCAGCTTTACTAATAAGTTAAATAAAAATGATAATTATATCTATTAAACGCTAAACACCTATTTACTTCTTCCAGTTAACTGGTCTGGAACACATCTAAATTAAAGCAGGCTAGTGCAAATATATTAATGCAATAGCAGCAATAAGAACATCCTTGTAAATCAGAGCTGATCAGGTGCCAAGCGAGCCTGAAGATATTTTACAGCTTTCACCTTTGCTTTGCTCAAGTTAGTGTGAAAAAGAGAACTCATGTCTTTGACCTTATGAAGCAGCTTTCATCCATAAACGTGAAGATTTCTAAGCAGAGACAATAATCTTCACTAAAATGAATTTGCTGCCGATGGTGTAAAAAATTCATCATATGGGTATTTCCTCAAGGGTGAAATATATTTTAAAACAGCATACATCAAAGAAAAACACATGTAAATCTTCCCGTTTGGCATGAAATCTGGGACTTCTACAACCAAATGGAAAAATATATAATTGTGTGAAAAGGTTTGAAGAACTACATGTATTTTAACACACTTCTCACCCATACCTCCAAAAGCTTTTAAGAAGTAAGAGTCATATTTGCATGACATTTTATAAGTGTATATACTGAGAAAAAACAACATATTTCATATTTGCTTTTGCATTTCTAGAAAAAAAAACCACAATAATATCTCTAAAATTCCAGAAGCTTGAACAAGATCAACATCCTAACACTGAAAACATAACTATGCTTACAGAAAAAAATAATTAACCGTATTGTGTATTTTGCATCACATCTTCTTTGCATCTTAGGGAAGCTCAGAGTTGTTTTTCATCCCATTCAATGACAAAGGGAGGTAGCATGTAGTGATTTAAGGTATTTAATCTAAGCTTAACAACTTATCTCATATTTATAATATTTCTAATGAGTTGCCTGTCAGGTAGTGAAAAAATATCTTTACAATTAGAGGCTTGACTTCAACTTAACTTTCTTCTGTAATATGTTGTAGATGTAATATGTAATACGTCTACAGCAGTAGCAGAACAATTCAGTTTTCAGTAAGTCATTTTAATGCTCAGTTTGACAAAAACAGAAGTCCTGGGACGTTGTAAGGTGACTGAAACAGAATCGTGAGAAAATTAGCTTAAGCACAGAAAGAATCTGGAACGGAAAGGTAATTCTTTGTCTACATTACAAATCCAACCATGTGGAGAGAAGCCTAAATGCAAACAGATGTATGTCCTGGCACAACATCCAGTTAGCCATCATATTCTTGTTCAGAAAAGACTGAGGACACTTAGATGAATGTCTTCATGTCTCAGAGTCGAAAAGAATAAATATCCCTAAATCCTTTCATTTTCCTAAATGTGCTGTTTCTAGAGCTAGCTGAAAATTCCCAGATCAGGCCTCACAAATACTTGTTTGAGTCCTGAAATCGTACTTTGTTCCTTTCTCCTCTTTTATTCATTGCTCATGAACATTCACACTTGTAATTTTTTGTTTGCACATATGTTTAGAGAACATCTGTTCCTTGTTCCCATCTGGTTGAGATTATCTATGTATCTATGCATGAAGACGGCAACTGGTTATCTGCTACTGTCACTTATTTTTATCTAACTTTATAAGCGAGAGGGAGTAGGGATTGAATACAGCAGGATAAAACCCTCTGCCTTGCTGAAATGCATGACTTTCACATAACTCATATCTTCAGCAAGTAAAATATCAAGGCACGTTATTGAAGAAGTCCAGTATCATTATCACCAGCTTGGAAACAGTAAAAAAAGATGAAAAGAGGACACCCGACTTGACAGAGGTCACTAGCTCAGTGAGAGATCTTAACATAAACACCAGTTCTCCTGCATCCTAGCTCATGTCTCTCTCCTTTGCTGTACACCATCGTCCTATAATAAAAGCCTGAAATAATTTTTTTCAACAACTATTTTGAAACAAGTAGCGAAAAGAAGGTGGTTACTCATAAAGGGATAAATTATATTGGGTATCCTTGGGACAACAAATACTTTTAGCAGCACAACCTGAGTAGACGTTTTCTTTTGAATGATGATTGATAAAGAAATTTGGACATCAGTCAACATACAAGACCCTGCATCTGTTACAGTTCTTTTTTCCATCACTGAGGATGGTATTATTTCCTACAGGTTTAGTGTTTCAAAAAGACAGAATTTGGCTTCAACAATATATTCTTTAAAACTGTGCAAGTTCTCACAAACACCCATCATAAGTGAACTAGAATATACTTGGTAATAACATTTATTGGCTACAAGTCATGTCTGTGATTACCTCTCCTGTCAGGCATAGTGTAAGAAGTATGTTTAGCTACAGATTTGATGCAGGCAGACAGGCTTCTATAACGAAGGGCTTTTTTAGTTCCAAAATCCTGTTTTTCAAACTGTCTGGTATCGTACAGCAGAAGTAATTGTGGCAGAATGAAACTTCCTGCTTTTTATCCCCGTTTCTATTTACCTATCTGCAAAACAATCTAAATTTTCACTGCAATTCTCCTTGACATTTTCCTTATCTATTTTCCTTTCTCATTAGTCTTCCTCATGAGAAAATATGGGTGCGGAATACTAAATCAACTTTATGGTCAACACATCTGGTGCATATTGACAGACAGATTGTCCCTACACAAAAGTCTTGGGTTTGAGGATTTTTTTACCAGAAGCATAAGAACATGTTCTTCTTAAACTGGAATGTGTTCAAGAAAAACCCTTGCAAATAAAAGACTGTTATTCACCTAAAGGAAGCAGGTGGCATCATTACAAGGAAGCAATGTAAGCATACAAATGAGACGAGAAAGATGTATTTTCTATCCTTTCTCTGAAGATTTGGTTGGCTGGTTCTTTTGGTTTAACTTTTCGATTATATATATGAAGAAATTTTCATTAAGAGGCATCCCAGGAGGAACTGGTCTATGTCCAAGCACTTGCAATTTTTTTTTTATCTTGACAAGGCAGAATACAGTATTGCCAGGGGCCAAGACCAAGCATCAGGATTTGTGATTTCAGTTCCTAGGGACTGATTCCCTTGATCATTGTGTTCAGTAGGATGGGATTCTGATCTCAGTTGTAGTTCACAGGCATTCGCATGACACAGATAAACAAAATATTAAATCGAATATATTTACACACTAAGTTTCACTAAGGGTCTCATACTGTGATCTTCATGACCCACCTGGGGGAAAGAGAGGTTTAGCTCCTCATTTGTCATCTGCAGGATGGAAACCGTACAACTTGTCTGTAGTCATACAGCAAGTAGGAAGTAAAGGATAGGACAGGCTTTTCCCTGCTGGAGATACTCAGCCAACCCTCGGCTTTGACATGACCATCATTCCTATTCAGACAGAAGATTCAACCAAAATTGGTGATACCCAGCAAATATGACTGCTGCTTCTCCACTGCTGGCAGTTTTCTGCAAGTGCAGTGTGATGTATTGGACTACTTTTCAAAGTTCCTACTAGCCACCAGCAAAAAGTATTTTTGCAAAAAGGTGCATTATGGGCCCTTAGGTTTTCACAATTCATCTGTAAACAGGATGTAATGGGAGAATCCAGACAACAACAATAAAATTATTGAAAAAATGAGAGAAGGGCAAAGAAGGCAGAGCAATTTAGTGTTTCTAACACTATATAATATTTTACTTTAGCACCTGTGAGTCTGAAGTTTTAGATAACTCTCTCCAAAAACTTACAAATACAAACATGGCATGCAATATGAGTAAATGAATATGGGTATCTTAACTAGATCATGCTCTTCTCTCACTTGCAAAGGTCCAATGCAATTATTTGAACTTTATGGAAAACCCACACAGAAGCACAAAAGGGCTGAGGTTGGAAGGGAACTCTCAAGGTCACCTTGTCCAACACCCGGCTTAAGCAGGATCACCTAGAGTTTGGTGGCTCAGGTGGCTTTTGAATATGAGAAGGAGATACCCTCACAGAAAAAATGTGTGTCCTAATGTTCAGAGGGAACTGCCTGTGTTTCCGTGTGTGTCCATCACCTCTGGTCCTGTCACTGGTAAGAGCCTGGCTCCATCCTCTGTGCACCCTCTCCTTCAGGTATTTACACACATTAATGAGGTCCCCATAAGTCTTCTCTTCTCCAGGCTGCAAAGGCCCATCTCTCTCAGTCTTTCCTCACAGGAGAGATAGTCCAGACCCTTAAATATCTTTGTGACCCTTTCCTGGACTTAAATTCATCCATTTCTCTCCTGCACTGAGGAGTCCAAAACTGGACAGAGCATTCCAGGAGTGACCTCACCAGTGCTAAACAGAGGGGAAGGATCATCTCCTCCAACCTGCTGGCAACACTCCAACACTCCTAATGCAGCCTCGGACACCATTTCTCTTGTTTTCTGCAATGCAACATTGCTGGTTCATGTTTAATTTGGTGTCTTCTGGGACCCTCAACAGTAAATCTAGGCTTAAAATCTAACCTTAGTAGAAAATCTACACTCTAATATAACCAGCATTTCAGAAACAAATATTGACTTAATTTGCCTGAAACCATCCAAAATTTAGATATCCATTTATTTTAATAAGCTCAAAGACTCTAGAAATATATTTATGGTGCTATGTATTCTTTGTTCCACAGAAATATCAATTTGTCAAGATTCAAATATGAAAAATATAACCTTATGTTTAATTTGACAGGACACAGATGAAATAGTTTAATTTCAGCATTATTGTGCACAATTTTGTGATTCAAGACCAGAAACATCCTCGGTCATTGTCTGCAACTCTCTAAAAAGATTATTTTTTACAAGACTGCTAAAACAATTTGTTGATTTGCCCAAGTAGTGGACAAAATTTCTGATCCTAAGACTTGCCTTCCATAATTTTAATGTGGCTATGAAATTCGAATGCCCACACGTCTCTTTTCCCACTCACAAAGTGAAACCCTCAGTCTCTTCAGCCTTTGTCCCCATGATGCTATCGACACCATTTCACGGCCTTGCTTCATTTCCAAATCTGACACAAAACACTAGGAAGCACTCAAAGAGTTCAGAAGCCAAACTGCAGTTATCTGTCATCTTAGCAGCCTCTTTCTCACTTTAAAATCAATCTTTGGTTGGATGTAACTCGTGCAAGCAGTAATCACAGCCTTCTTTCAGTGTTTATTGCTCACTGTCGACTCACTGTGGAGCCAGATTGAGAAACAGAAGAATGCCAGTGAAGTATGCTGGAAGAATGTAAAACAGAAGTGGAGAAGAAAACATGCATCTTGTTATTAAATACATTCCTTTAAACTGAAGTCAAACATATCCAAGAATCACCTGCCATTTCAATTTCCTACAAAGAGTACTCCAAAGTTCGCAGGCTTTTTTTTAAAACAAATACAAAGCCACCTACAGATGCATTATGATTTAAATGTGACAGATCTACTGGAGTTGATAAGAGTGTCATTTCATGCGTCACCCTGATTAGGACTGGAAGGTGCTTTTGGGTGACTTTCAGATATTCTCTGTGTCTTCTTCAGCACTGATGGAATTAGGTAATGCTAGCAACTTGGAGGAGATGCTCAGCACTTTGCAGACTTTGAGACTTTGCAGACATTGATAAGCCAACGTCTAAAAAGTACATTCCTCAAGGTGATTTGTATAGGTGTGGCTGTTCTCAGAACACATCAGAACTGTACAGCAGCACACCACTCTGAGTTAATGCAGTTGTTCAGATTATGGAAATGGCAGCAGGTTTAGCACACAGGTAGGCATGTTCCAGCAGCACAAGAGGGGAGCAGAGAAGAATAAGGAGAGGATGAAGCTGAGGAAGAGGGGGAAAAAGGAGGTGAAAGAGAAAGAAAAGAGAGAAAGAATGTTCTCATAGGCTCAAATAGAAAATATGCAAAAGATGCAAAGAAGAAGATAAAGAGCTGGAAAAAAATATAATTGTATAATGACAGCTTTGTAAGACCATGAATATATACCAACAACAACACTGCACGCTAACATGCTTCTTTTTTAAGTCAAATCTTACAGATCATACCCAGGCAAAAAAGTATATTACCTGAAATACTATGTAGGATTTTCAGATTTCACCATTTTCTAGCAGAATTTATAGATATTATTCTCTTCTGTTTTTCATTTACACTGAAATGCCATAGGAAATCCTAGTTTAATTGAAATTAATGCCAAAACTCTCTTTTACTGTAATGGACTCAGCATTTCTGCATCATTAGGTGCTGCTACATATATTAAGTAGCTTACAGAAGTATAACTTATTACACTGGAGACATATTTTCAATGGTCACAGTAAAAGAGCACAGGGTCAAAGAAAAACAAGACTTTTTTTATCTTTAATAATTATCCCAGTTAGCAAAAAGATACCATATTTTCATGCACACTTTTGAGATGGTGCAAGTGCTGCTGCCCAAAAGAAGTCAACCTAACCACTTTTAGTGGACAGTTTCTAATGTGGATTTGTTCTCTAAATCAACTTTCTGCATAAACTTACAGATGAATGAAGGGAGAAACACAGAGTTGGGAATGAATGCCTGCTACTGTGCTGAGGAATTGCTCTCTTCAAGCCTCCATGATGGTCAGGCCCCCACTGTGGAGGCAGACATGAGTTTGCTCTGCCCAGGCAACTCCAAGTCTCTGAGTGTAGATATTTATGAAACAGTAGCACATAGCTGCAGTCAGCCTTGCAAGCACCAAATGTACATCTAGTCCACTTGTAGCACAGGCAGAGCATGCGTATGTCTGCCTGCAAAAGGCAATGCAAATGTAGTCCTCTGTCTTTCTTCTGTCACTCATCACTGGTCTGGTTTATTTGCACTGGTAGATCTTCTCAGAGCAACATTCTCTCACTCAAGACCCTGTTTGAACCCCTCAAGAGGGGTTCAAACCAGCAGGAGTTCTCCACTGTTCCCTCTCATGAAAGAAGTTTTAATCTGATGTGTTTGAATAAGCCTGCACTGCAAAGCTGCAGGCAGCAGATAATTCCCTCTCCATCACCAGGTTTAATTCCCAGTTTCCAGGGAGTGGCAGTTGAGGGTGAAAGCCCCAGCAGGTAGGAAGAAGGAGTGCTGCTAATTATGAACTGTGTGGGGGGCATAGATTTTCTTGCTCTCAGTGCTACACAACACCATATTGTCTATGCAGCAGATCCAAATGACAAAGCATGGTGATGTCTCTGATGACTCTAATGGAGACTGGAGGTCCCCAAGAACATTTCAGTAGAGCTCCACTGATTTCTATAAGCTACAGAAAGAACTGCAGAAATTCACCCACTGAGAAACTAATAATGCATACGGCTCTTTTTTAACTCCTCTTCCTATCCTACCTACTCTAAAGTAACTTAAATATAGATAAGAAGATGTGAATAAAAGTGAGAGAAAAAAAATTGGATTTGGAGGAGAAAAATATTTGGGCGAGTTAGAAGAAAGGAATGAGCTAGCAAATGAAATCTTTCCCTGATTATCTCATAGTTCTAATAATCTGAAAAGAGGGGATAGAAAGAACAAGAAGAGAACAAGGAGCTTAGAGTAACGAATTAATTCGTTGCTTAGATTGTCTTCTATTCTTCAGCATAGAAAAAGAAATCAAGATTAAAAACAAACATGAAAGTTATTAGAATAATTAAGACATAATTATGATGTTGTACTGATTTGGTTTTGTTCTAACTATGAAAAAAGAAGTCAAATGAACCCTACTTCATAAAGTTATATTATTTCAAAACCAATGAAGTTATTATTTTTTCAAAGTAAAAGCTTTTGAAGTATGCAATTAAATACCATTTGAAAAAGAAAGGAGTATTTGTACTCGAACTGAAGAGATCAGCCCAAAAAAATGTCTTTTATATCATGCTAAGAAATTATGAAAGTCTACTCAGTTTGGACTGCTTCATGTTTGCAAGGCATTGCACGGTAAGGGACACCTCTCTTTCCTCTCATAGCCCCTACAAGAAAGTATTCTCCTCAACATATGTTTCTGATGCAAAATTGGAAACATGGCATGCAACTGAATTTCCCAAAGCTAAAAACACTGCTTCTGAAGAGTTGGTATTTCCAGTGTGTTACCATGGAAAGCCTCTGCTCTGGATGACCTCTGCCAGTGCAGCTCCTCCAGTGTAACAAGTGAGAAGTGTGTGGCTCCAGCCCACCTCAGCACAATCACTCTGGGCAATGCAGCAGTAGATCTGTTTAGGTGCTTCCTGCTGGAGGAGCAGAAGGGGAAAACAGTGATGGCTGACTTGGGAAGCCCAGACTGCTTCTCCTCCTCACAAGTGCCCTGCTGGGGGCAAAGCTGTCAAGAACTACAGGTGGAGATCCATTCAGGCACTGATCCTGACAGGGAAACCGCTCATGTGCAGCCGTGGACAGTTTTAAACCTGCTAGTGAGTCTGAGGGAGGTTACCCCTGGGCCTTGCAGTGATCTGACAGCATGTACAATATGCATAATGTATGTGACTAGCGTAGAGACAGGGAGGATGCAGTATACAAGTGTGTGCTGTAGTGGAAAAGATATGCATCAGTTTGATTCTTCTAAATTAAAAACACACTGGAGCTACTGCTGAACACACAATATACTGAGCTCCCTCGGCAGCAGCTCAGAGGTGCACGATCTAGGGCAGCAGCTAGTGCTGCTAATTGTCTGAAATACAAGGTGAGCAAAGTTGTGAGGATAAAAATACTTTGGCCAGCTTTGCTAGCACAACCCAAAGAGAGCAGCAGGATTATCAAATGAGGCTGATGTCTGCTAATGCAGTGATCAGCCCGCAGATAACATTAATCTGGAATACAGAGGGTTTTGTTTATTACATCTGGTTACATTACTTCTTTTAATATCTTATTTTTTTGTTGTTTTGGCTATGTTACTTATAGTGGTATATATTTTAAGTTATTATTACTACTACTACTGTTACTATAATTATCATTAGGATCATCATATACCTCTATAGCCCCTGAAAATACTGAAGTTGGTAAAATGTCTACTTTAAGAAACACTTTTAGAAAAAGTTGTTCATCTGAATCATTGGTAACTTTTGGCCTTTTAATCTTTCTTATATGTAGCTTACAATATGGAAATTTTTTACTCACAGTAATCCTGATTGTTGGATATTTCATATCATCAACAGACTACTCACTCGCCTAGGCTGCATTTTCTAGCACTGTGTCAAATTTGACTTGATGTGAGGATTTCAAGGAAATGGGAAAAGAAGACTTGAAAGGAAAGATCTAACGACACCAGCTGAATAGCATACGATACGGTGGGCCAAGATTTCAGATGATGTAAATAGTCATAGTTTTGCCAAAACTAGCAGACCTGTACTGGAAGGTAACAGAATATCTAATTAGACAAAAAGAGTATTTAAGGGGAACTTTAATTTTCCAAATAATCTATCCTAGCTAATTTGTTTCAGGGATTTGAGACCTGATCCTCCAGAAGCAGGGGAAAAAAAAAAAAGGAAGGAAAGAAAAAGAAAAGAAAAAACCCAAACCAAAATAGATGCTATATCATGGGAGTTTATGATCGTTAGTAGATTTGGCACATATTAAAAGTTGTTCCATAATGCAGTCATTTTCATTTCAGCTATTCCTCTGCACTCCTCAATTATTAAAGTTTAATGCACAGAGTTCCTCAGGGACTTTCACATTTATTAACAAAGCATTTTATGTGCTAACAGAAAATCCCAAAATTAGGAGAAATCATTTACAAGCAGACAACAGCTGTTACAGCATTAAAACTTTAATTGGCACCCCCTAACAGATCGTTGGGTATTTCAGTCATCCTCTTAAGGATGTGATAATCCTTATAATATTCAGAAAGAGAACAATTTGTGAGAACAGGGTTGCACATTAGCAAAGATTGAGTGTGTATGCAGATGCAAATATATATCTGTCCGAAATAAATGGTGCCCTGAGAGGACACTATGTGTGAGTCAGGCACCTGTATTCTCCCATTAACCTCTGATTTTAGACAAGCCATTTCTCTAATTTGCTTCCTTACCCACTTCTTGCCAGTACATCTCAAAAATTCTTCAGAACCAAGGTCAATTTCCATTATCCCTCCCATTAGACAGAATCTTCCACTACCTTGATAATGCCATTAATGAAAATAGTGGGTATGATTTGTTAACACGCGAGAATGCAAGAAGATGATTCCTTGAGTGCTGTGCAAGAGACAAAGATGATTTCTGCTGAATATCTAGCACTCGGAATCTGTACCAAAGCAACATAAATTAGTCCTGACAATGCATCCTTCATCCAAACTCTTCTACTGTAAAAAAAAAATATTTGAACAATTAGGTTAGTGACTGAGAGACACAGAACTTCATTGATGAAACTATTAGTGGTCTGGCTCAATGGCACATTTGGAAAAAAATAATAAAATGAACAAGGTAATTGGTAGAGTAAATTATCTCTGTATTTCAACATCCATTTATCTAAAACCTCTACTGGAAAACAGTACAGGAATGAAACTGAAAACTCCTGTACTTCTCCTCAGGGATTTTTTTTCCATCTGCGAACAACATCCTCACAAAGTTTTCTCTGTTTCCTTCATTCCCAAGCACCCTAAATAAAACAGTAAATGAGAATTCCAAAGATGATTAAAAGCGGTATTTAAAAAATTGCCTTGGGATGGGTTTTCGTTTCATAAGCAGCTGCTTAAGTGTTTTGTTGATCTTGGGTCTTAGAGGAAGGTTTTCTCTAGTAGGAAATACATAATGGTTTCACAGCTTAGCCACACTAACAACAAAGCATATCAAATGCTTTCTTCATAGCATAATTAAGAAGATACTTCCTAATGTTCCTGAAGATTTGACTTTGAATATTATGTGGTAAATTTGAATACTATGTGGCACACAGAAGGCTAAACAATAATTATTAGTAGAATAGCAACCCAGCTATTTTAAGCTGTTTCAATTAACTTCAAATTTAAACATGAAAAAAAACCTCAACAATTCAATTGAGATTTCAAATTGTTGATTCTAACTAAAAAAAAAAAAAGGTAATAAAGAGTAAACGGAGGTAAGAAAAATATATTTGTAAAGACTTATCCTTATCTTGCTTTCACCGGCAACCCTCCTATTAGCTTGCGTGCTGTTATTTCATTATTGTATGTTTTTTTCTGGTCAGAGCTAGTTTCCAGCTTCTGGCCAAAGAAGATATCCTGTTTCTCTTGCAAAGCATAAATGCTAAAGGACTGAATGTGGGCAAATATGGACCTAATTTAGCTCTAAACAAGATCTACACTGAGGAACTTTTGACTCCATAGAGAGCTTCAATGTACCTTTTGAAAGCCTAGTCTGAATAAAGGAAAATCCTTCCTAAATTCCAGTCGTCCATTTCTAACCTGTACACAGTGGCATAAAACACTCTGGTCAGGTTTTTCAATATCCATCAATTTTTGAAAAATAAAATATCTGGATTATGACAACTGCTCCTTATAATCATCTTAAATGAGTTAAGGAACTCACGTACGCCTTGATGAAAAGGATGTCTTTCACCCAAAGAACGCAATTACAAATGACTGATACCTTTTTTCCTGCATTGTTAAGGAGATGCTGCAGAGAAATTTGTATTTAGTGTCACTCCCGCAGCTACTACTCAGCTGTGCTTATCAGCTGCAAAACAAGTCCATCAAGAATTTCTCAGAGAGGAAAGTTGACAAGAAAGGAAAAGGTATATCAAAACATGAGTGACAATCCTATTGGCGTAGCCTCAATCACTCTTAACATACTTTATTACATATACAATCCTGGAACAGTGTTCACACTTCAATACAATAAGAAAGCAGGCAGGATCGATAAATTTTCAGTTTAGACACAGAACAAATTATATTGTAAAAGTTTGTATTGTGTAAGACCATAGGGCTCCAAAACTAGTATTCAGCATACATGGGAATCAATACCATAGAGCACAGATTATAACTCATGTTTTACAAGGTTTCTTCTGGCTTTCTGTATGCATTTATATACATGGTGCCATCTATCTTCAGTATTATTTTAACAGTTTGGATGACATAACACGAGTGCCATAACCATGTGACCTGAACCTCATCTACCTGCACAACATTTTTAATAAGATATGCTCCCTGCTTGAGGTGACACTTGGCAGTCCCTCTCACACCTGTCTCTGCCAGGTCGAAGTAGGCATGACTAAGAAGTGAGGATTCAGGATTCAGATGCATTGGAAGGACCACACTGGTGCTTCACATTTACCTGACAACAAGGCAAGGAGCCAGACAGTTGCATGCCAAAGCTTGCAGACGTATTAATGAAAATAATGTGGATTAATCACATAAATCCACATAGTGGAAAGACTTACTTGCTGGATCCCCAGTATGAATAAATGCCAAAGAAGAAGTAATCTAAATGGTTATTAGCATAATTTGAGTGCTGAGTGCTGTTCTGCTCCAGCTACAAATGTGATTGAGACATATGCTTGCTCTGATGGAGGAAATTAGCAGAGGATTACCGCTTTCCCTAAGAAGATTAAACTAAGAAGAAAAAATAATTTGCTTTCCATTGCACTGCTATACCATCTACCATTAAAAGAAAGCAGACTCCATTAAAAAGGGCCATCAGTTTAATGGAAAGATTATTCTGACAGTTGCCAGCTTTACAGCCTGTTTAGTCACGTAAGTCAGGCCCACGTAAGAAGCAACAGCAGAAGCTGTTGCCTTAGCCGAGACAGTAGAAACATAAAGAATTCATTATGACATTAAATGAAATTAGGAGATCAGGAGTTCGTTCTAGATTCGCACCTTGTCAGCATCATAGCATTATCCCATCATCCCATCCCAACAGAGGAACCTATTCAAAACTGCCCATTATGGGAACTGGGGACATGGAGAAGAACAATCACATTCCTCTTCACCCTAACTCTGCCCAAGCCTTCAAGACATATTATAGAGTTCAATATCTATGTGTTGTGATTGAAAGTTGAAGTACGAAGGAATAGTGACTGTAAAAGAGTTCCTCTTAGTATCCTCAAATCCATATTTTATGTGCCCTACAGTCATGTGCCAGTCATGGGAAAGTGCAGAGGCTGCATGGTCCAAGTACACTGCTAAAGAAGATTAAGGGAGTAGTACGTGCAAAAAGTCAAAGGATGTGCCAACATTAACACAATGGGCCAAAACACCTTTCCTCGTTACATGACAAAAGACACCCTATCCACCCACACATGATTGTCCAGTATTCTGTTACCAGTGCAGACAGAGAAAATGTAAGGATTTTGCAGGTATTTTTAACTGTTTCACTAGCAGGATTTATATTTTCCCTCTTTTCTGCAATAGGCACGGCTGAATAAAGATATGCAGTAACCTTCTTGTATCTAGATGCTTTTTATAACTACCTGGGTACTTTCTTGAATAGAACGGTTTGGACTAGAAATACCACTGATACATCCCACTCATACCCGGCGCACAGTGTTTCCCATTGCCTCATTCAAGCTCTTCAAGACACAGGAAATAACAAATATTTGGCACAGGAGCTTACCTGGAATCTTGGTCTGGTGAATCTGAACCCATTTCCAGCTCTCTAAAGAGCCACAGTTTAGACACTAATTTATGATGCCTTTTTGTATTAATTCCTGCATTTCTGTTCAACTGAAGCAGTCAACTGCACTTAACCTCACTCTACAGTATAAAGCAGTCATATCTAAACCAGTTGTATTACTATGGCCATGCTAAGGAAAAGCCTCTTCACTTTGCCTTACACAGCTCACTCATTTGTAAAGCAGATAAAAGAAAGCATTAGGATGCAAATATGCACTAAAGTTAGTGTTGGCTCAGTCCCAAGCACAAACACAGGCTACATGGAGAATGCATGGAGAGAAGGCCTAAGGAGAAGGACTGGGGGGTGTTCATGGACAAGAAGCTTGACATGACTCAGCAACGTGTGCTCACAGTCCAGAAAGCTGATTGTATCTTGGGCTGCTTCAAAAGAAGGGATTCTTCCCCTGTGCTCTCATGAGACCCCACCTGGAGCACTGCATCCAGTTCTGGGGCCCTAAACATGAGCAGGACATGGACCTGCTGGAGTGAGTCCAAAGGAGGGCCATGAAGACGATCAGAGGACTTGAAGCACCTTTCCTATGGAAACAGGCTGAGGGAGTTTGAGTTGAGAACAGCCTAGAGAAAAGAAGGCCCAGGGGAGACCTTAGAGCAGCCTTCCAGTACCTAATGGGGGCCTACAAGAAAGCTGGAGAGGGACTTTACACAAGGACATGTAGAGACAGGACAACTGGCAATGACTTGAAACTGAAAGAGGATAGGTTTAGATTAGACATTAGGAAGAAATTCTTTACTGTGAGGGTGATGAGGTACTGAAACAGGTTGACCAGAGAAGCTGTGGATGTCCCATTCCTGGAAGTGTTCAAGGCCAGGCTGGATGGATCTTTGAGCAATCTGATCTAATGGAAGGTGTTCCTGCCCACAGCAGGTGGCTTGGAACTAAATAATCTATAAGGTCGCTTCCAACCCATATCATTCTATGATTTTAGTTACAGCTCTGAAAAAGTGCTAGAAAAAACAAACCCCTAAACCCCTGCTCTATAATGGCATTGGTAGAGCAGATCCAGGAGGCGTGATGATTCAGACACACATGGCTGAGTCACCATTCTCCTGTTCTTCCTCACTGCTCTTGCCTGACAGTAGTTTACGGATGGTACAGGTTATTTGGCAATTATTAGGCACCCCCCCTTGCTCACCCTGAACCAGATTAGCTGTTCTTCCAACTGAGTGCTGACAAAGGGAATGATTTGAACATGTTGAATGATTCACTTCAATATTTTTGGATTATACACCAGGAATTTTCCTTACCTCTGAGCCTTTTTTTTTGGATATGTAACCCAAAACACAAGATGGCCAGTTGCCACTTCATAAGCTCAGTGCAGAATCACAAAAAGCAAACAAAAGGAAAGTGTTATACCCACCTCAGTAATGTAGATATCTGGTCTTGTTAGGCAGGTGTAAGACAAATGTTTGTTTTTAATTAATAGAACGTATCAAACAAATAGATGCTTTTGAGCAGAAATGGGGGAGATACCTTTTGCAGCAGGAAAATGTCCTTTGGTAAAGGATGAAAAGAACTACCTACATTACATCCTCAGCATAGCCTTGTTTACCCATTAAATGCTTTGTCTTGTTTCAGTTTCAGCCTTTGTACAAGTGTTCAGTACCTGTCTTACTGGTTATCTATGTTTTCTCTTAAAACTAATTTTTTACCTGTCAGTGTGCTGTCCATTGAATGCCAGCTGCGCAGCAGTGGCAATGCCAGGGACCACAGAGCACGGCCAGAGGACACACAAAGACGGATTGCCCTCTGACCAAGGATGTATTCATCATCTATGGACAGAGCATAAATAAAAAGGCTCCTGAGAAAAGCAAACCATTTGCTAGAGGTGGCATTTAGTAGCTACTTCAACCCCCAGTTCTCATTTTAGCAGTCAGTTCATCCAAACACAATCAAATTGGCTGTAGCAAAATCCCCATTATATCACTGAAATGAAGTTTCCTCCCCCAGATCGAAGATTCAGGTGCTGTAGGTATCCAAGACGTGTGATACACTGAGGGAATGTGACTGCTCAGGACTGCCTATATAAACAGATGAAGATCATCACAGGTCCAAGTCCTGCAAAGAAGGGAGAAACAGCAGGGGCACAAAAATCTCTTGCATGGGTGGCCGTTTTAGACATAGCAAATATGCATTGAGACAAGACTACATCATGGAGGTGCCAATGATTTTCTTAAGGAAACTTTAATTTCCATGGCTATAAACTGAAATCTTTCAGTAAGAGGAAAAAAAAAAATTTAAGCTACCCGGAAGATTTATAACTTTTCACATTAAAAATAAATGATACTTTGCTAGCACTCTCATTCTTCTGATTTCTCCTACCATGAGTTTAAATTGACCATAGTTATTTGCTTCTTGATAACACCTTCTCAGAATTGCATGGTATCAACTTTTCCAGTGCCAAAACAGACTCCGATATAAGCAAACCAGTATTTTGCTTTCAGAAAAGAGTACTGTTAAGTTTATGCTGCTTAACAGAGCAAAAGTGAACCTTTACCCAAAGACAGCTCAGACTAGGTAGCAGGTCTTTGCCTTTCTGATCTGATAAAATGAAACAAAAGCAATCAAGGACTCATTTTTACAACATGGAAGGCACTTTTTACACTGCTTTCAGTTCTGCCAGCAGGGATGTCATCCTGATCCCATGGTGATTTTATTCTTGGTCTATCTGTTTTCTTTCTGACAGTCCTCCTCACTTTCCCTTGAAAGAATTCCATGATGAGGACACAGATGTTTCAGTCCATTCAGGCTGAAGCAGTCCCTTCAGGCTGTCTAGACGTTGTGACTGCGGATACCCAACGATTTCAAGTGCAATAGGATGTGCCATCTCTCCAGCAGGTGAACAAACCCACCCATGACTGATCTCAGCCCTCACAGTTCACAACCTATGAACCAGCTGGTATTTTCAGTTCTCAAATCTCTGAGTAAAGACTACAGGGCAGAGAAACATTCAGCTTCTCCTTGCATGTTTATCAAGCCAAATGTCTGAAGCAAGACTAATTAGAGAAAGAACAGTCATTCACTATGTCTGGACAGAGTATCATTCCAACATGCTCCAACAGCAGCTTATATGACATAGGGAAAGCTGCCAATCTGGATCTCAGCCAGGAGTAGAACTCCTTCCCCTCTTTAAATCGACAGGGATTTGACCACTGGCTGCAGCGGGAACAAGAATAAACCCTTAGTGTTGCAGGGCTTGCAGCAGTGCTCTCCATGCCACCCGCTCTCTCTCTGCTTCCTCATTAACATCCTCTAATTGCAGTGGCTGTTTCGGGCTGGTTTACACTGCCCAGGGCAAATGAGAAAATGCCCACCTTTCCACCAGAGGGTCATCTGCGTAAACAATTAATGAAGAGATGCTGCCCTCAGCTAATGTCCTGTCTGTCAGGTTGATATAACCTAGGGCTAGTTAGATGTTCTGAACAATGATCAGTTGCTGTTAGTGCTCCACGAGACTATTAAACTCCTGTTGGCAGGCTAAAGCATCAGGCAAACACAGTGGGCTTCTTTATTAAAATATTGAAAAGACTGCATCCTGCTGTCAATAATGGTCTTGATCTCCTAAAAGAAGAAAAATACCTTGTGGCAGAAATGTAATTACAAGAGAAACACTGTACTTCCCTGGTTTAGAGCAGATGGAGAAAAGGTCAGCTATCAATTAAGATGTAGGATAAAATATTCTCATATAAGGATTAGAAAAGAATGAATGAAAATAAACTCCTCTGTGTGAGAATAAACATGTTTTCTGTTTCACTTACACTGCAAGGAGGTGCCTACACAAATTTAGAAGAAAAGTAATTCCCTGGCTAACTTCTAACAGCTCCATGAGAACATTTTAAGACGGAGGCAAAATCACAGAAGTTTAATGGTGTGGGTATGGAATCACCTCTAAATCTGTGCGGTGACTGGCCCAGGTAGCGCAGAGAGGACAGCAAAATGTGTCTTAGACAGGTGGTGCCCCGAAACAGAAGGATGGACACACTAGGTGAAGTAGGTGCATTAAAATCACCAGGTTAGATTTGCCTTTGGTGCAAATCAGAGTCTGCTTGGCTTATTGAACTAGGACAGGAAAAAAGTCACCTACCATTAAATACGCATGGGAAATCTTTTCCCCAAATGAACCACACACTTTTGATTTCTTTCCACATCGTCTTCAAAACATGAGACCAGTATTTAAGCAAGATGTCGAGTACAAAGTTGCATTTTTTGTTTCCTTTCAGCACCACCTCAATTTAAAATAATGAGATTTTTTTTTTCCGGCAGAAAGGATATTTCTTGAACTTTCATTATTAAGCCTGTCATTTTATGTTTAAAGTTTGATATTGTTAACAGACAGCGCTGGGTCAAAGACAGGGAAACTCCTTGTGATGAAGGCTAATTGGAGGAAAAGAGTATGATTTCAGCTGAACAATTCCAAAAGCACCAAATATTTCAAGAATTTTTCATTAAAATAAACAGTAGTTAGTTTAGTTTGGCTCTCATTAAGACAGCCTTTAAATGTCATATTTCTTGACCTAATTTTTTGAAAGACCACATTACAGGAGAGAAAGAACAATTTTTTTTCCCCTTTTTCTGTGTATATGGAGAGGTCCTGTCCTGAAGTTTTCATGCTGAAATGAGGCCTCTGCCTTAGATATATCCAAGTTCATTTAAAAAACAACTAGAAATTACCATGGTAAAAGTATTTTTAATCTTTACTCATTAATAAACTCTTCAAAGTAAAATCATTTTTATATTCTTCTGAAATACCCATCAGGATACAAGTTACATTTCCAAGTATTTTTAACAGATGCGCTGGGCATCTTTTATATTATAAACATATATGTACAGTATGAGCCATGCAGAATTAATAAATTATAAATAATCTTCTTCACTGTTTACCATCTGTCTTTTATTTTGTTCATGGAAATTTATCCTTGTAAGATTTTAACAAAAATTATATTTAAAAAAATAATAATCCTGTTTAAAGTTTAAAGCATGAACTAGTCAGTTCATTACTGATGAATGACAGTTTAACCTAAAAATTAAAATCATATGTTTACATGAAATGCTCATGTACTTGTCTCCAAATTCTATCACATTTATTTCCTTCATTTCTCACCCAATATATTTCTTTGATGGGTCCAAATAATGGCTAAGACTCAGAAATACGTCAGTGCCAAGCACAAATGACTGGTATGCACAGACAGGAGTAAACTCCTTTGTGTCATATAAGCTACAGTAACACCAAGCGCAAAGGTTAAGTACAGGTAATTCTTAAGGTGAAACAAATCAAGAAATGTGTCTACACTTTGAGGACATTAATTTCTTTCCTATTAATGATTGCTCTGTGAGCTAAATCTGATTCAGATCTTAATGTATAGCTGGGCTCTGTTTTGAAAGAAAGCCTCTCTTTTCCCTGGTTTCAGTGGAATATGAATAGATATTAATTGTTGTCAAAACATCAGAGTTGCAGGAGATCATTTTCCTGTTGCTTGTGCTGTGATTCAATAAGCTTGTAAGCTTTTGCTGATTTAATTTCACACATGCCAATCACTTTCAAAATTTTGACTCAAGAAGTTAAAACCACGGTCCATCAATGCCTGCAAGCTGCTGAGGAGCCACCTTGCAGCTACTACATGGTACCTTCAACACACAACAGACTTCTGCTTACTGTAAATAAATAATAATGGTCACAGAAAGTATACATCCCTGAAAAGGGTCTGAAGAAGTAACATATATGAAAAGATGGAAAACTCTCCTATTTCCATTTCCAAGAATATTTGTTGTGTAAATAAGAAAATGTTGGGGTTTTTTTTCTTTAGTGATGCAAACCATAAATTTAGTTGTAGGCTCTTTCCTCCAGAACATATACCCCCTCTACATCGTATAAAAGGCATCCAGCTTTAAAAACAGTGCTAAATACTATAAGCTTTGATCTATCGTGAATTTCACTCCATCCTCCTCAACCACTGCCCAGTTTCTTCACAAAACAACAGTGAATTAGATCCAACACTTCCCTTCACATTGCCTAATAAACTTTTTTAAAATGTTCACTGCTCAATCTGTCAGTAAATCCACTTTCAAAGCTATCTCCCAGCCTTCATAAATCCAAGCTTAACTCTTTGCAGTAAGTTAACACATGGAAAATAGTCAAAGTGATTCTACTAAATTCTAAATCTACACATAGAAGATTGAGGATATACTACATTATGGGTGCCATTTATATTTACACTGCACAGGTTGACTTCATGCACTGTAATTATACCAAACATTTTAAAACTCTCATCTCAATTTCTGAGATACTAGATCTCTAAATTCCAGACCTATCAGTACAATCCTGAAAATATACAACTCAGATAGCTTCAATTTTTATACAGAACAAACATAACAAAAAAGTCAAACCAATGGTAGCAGGGATGAATAAAATGCTTGCAAGGAGAAGAACAATATTTGAATCATTTTGTGCATCAGTTTTTGCTGGCACAAATTAACAACATTTATTTGATGTTATTCTACTACTCACGATAAACCAGTGCAGTTTATGATGCTGTATCTCTCACAATTGTTTGGATCTGCCATTGTTTGATGACTTAAGTGCCTTGTTTTGTGTATGTTTCTGAGCAGATGGAGGGTGAATCCTGATTTTGGCAATTAGTAGATGGGTCATTGAACATAATTTTTTAGTTAGTTAATATATTCGATTTTGAAAAATAGAGGCCTAATGAACTAATTTACATATAATTATTAATAATCTTAACTATATTTTTCTGAGTAGGCAAGTTGCATAACTCATGTACCCAGCAAATTGGTACATTCAGCTCTAGTCATGAAAAGCTCTTGCTTTATTCAGCAGAGAAAGAATCACCTACGTGTAGAAAATGCCAGCTTGTCCCTTCTGAAACAGCTTTGTATTTTAAGATGCAAAAATATTTAAGAGATAGTCTTATTCTGTCATTCTCAGATCAGAAAGCCTTGCTTTAAATGGAGCAGAGACCTGCCAAAGGTCAGACTGGGAATCATTAGCAGAACTAAGGGCAGACCCTGTATTCCTGAGCTCAGCCAAGCCCAGGTCTCTCAAGCAGCACAATGCAGGATCAAACCATAATAAGAAACCTTAGAGGTCACAAGCCATCAGTCCTCACAACAATAACTGTTCACCCATGATAAGGGAGGAAGATACATCTTTCTACTTACCCATTTTCATTCCTTCCTCTATCTTTTCCTTCCTTCAACTCTACTTTGTCCAAGACAGACTGCTGTGCTTTTCCCCCTCTACTAAACTCACCTCCAGGAGGAAGGGGAAGAGGGGGAGGGCTGGGGAGGAGGGGGAGAAGAAACCAAAACAACAAGGCAAAAATCTGCAAATAATCCATAACTTACCAAAGCAGCATTACACTTTATTCCAGAGCTTTGAACTACATAGAAAATAAGAAAGAATCAGCCATTCATCATTTATTGTTGCATCAGTTTCTCAATGCTTAATGCAGGTCAGGGTAATTTAGACATGTTGAAGCTGCTCTAAATTATTCTTTGGACCTGGATCATTCTTTATAGCACTTAGGACTGTAGCAAGAGGTCACTTTTTTCCTCAATTATTTGGGGGTACTATGGGTCTAACACAGCTGAGGATCTTGAAGAAAATCTCTAGGAAGGGTCAAGGAACTCTAAGCATCATAGAGGAAAAGCAATTCAGAGGTGATCAGAAAGCAGGGGAGTCTCTGAACCAGGGTGGTGGTTTTGCCTGTTTAAAGATGAGTTTCATTTCTGACAACCAGAAAATGTCCTTCAGTTTGGGTTATTTCTTGGGGTCTAATTAAATTATCCTGGGTGTCTTTCTCTCTGTAATGCTCATCAGGAGGCTGACAGATTTGTTTCCTGCATCTCAGGGAAAATTGCATGCATATGTCAGTGGACAAATCACAGTCTTCAGTCATGGTTTCTAGAAGTATAACATAAATAAATAAAACCACATAACTGTTTTCTGTGAGATCTCTCTTTTCTCCCTCTCACATATACAGATTCCTCACTGGGCATGAGGCCTACGCAAATGTAAAAAGTGACTTTAGAGATGCAAAGTGCATCCTGCTTGCTCTGAGGTTTCCAGACCGTCTTGAACAGATTATTCATGATTGTATGAAAGCCAAGAGAACAATATGGAAAGCAGATTGGCTATGCACCTACAGCCCGATGCCAACTTGGCTCTGTGTTTAGAGGCTGACATCATTTCTTGAAAGAGCTGGAGATACAAGTCAGTTTAGCTCAAAAAGAGGACACTCCATGAAGCTGTGGGCAGGTCACATCATAGCATGCTCAGGCTTCATGGCATGTTATTAAATACCTATGATCTGGAGGTGTGGGGGAGTTTACCTTCAAACCCTGATACTACTCTGTCATCAAATATATTCTGTGCTAGACAGTTGGTATTAACTCAAAGTCTATAGTACCCATATAGAGAAGACAGACAGGATACAGCAGACGTGCAAAACTACAGAAGAGGCTTCGCACATGGAAAATGCTTTTTAAAATCAAAAATAAAGAGATTTAGGATCTCTACATATTCATCTTATTTCCAAAAATTCATTTTTCCAAGGAGCAAAAGTGAAGTTAAAATCCTGAAAACTAATAGGAAGTATCCCTATAGTTAAACAGCTGACAACTGCTGAGATGTATTTTAAGAAACATTCAAGATTACAGAAGATTATCCCATTTTTCCCCCTCTTACTTTAAAAACCTAGAAAGAAATAAGAGAAATGAAGACTGAGTGAAGAAGCAAGCTGTGTGGATTGAGCACTCTGAAGCTGTTAAGGATATAATTTTTGAGTATTAGGGAATTGGCCTGATGAAAAGGTTTGTTATGGGATTCCAGGACTCCAGGAGTTCAGAGGAACCTTGGGGATGCTTTTAGATCCTAGACTCCAAAATGCCATTTCTACTGGAACCCGAAGATGACCTTGAATACTCATAGATAGACTGAGAGATAAGGTTGCTACACAGCCCACCTACAGTGACTTCATAGAGTGACAGAATTGCTTAGGTTGAAAAAGTCCTCTAAGATCATTGAGTCCAGCTGTAGATTTAACACTGCCAAGTTCACCAGTAAACCATGCCCCCAAGTGTCACATCTACGTGTCTGTTAAATACCACCAGGCATGGTGACCCAACCACTTCTGTGGCAGCCTGTTCCAGTGCTTGGCAACCCTGTTCTAATGCTTGGCAACCCTTTTGGTGAAGACATTTTTTCTAGCATCCAATCTAAAGCTCCCCTGGCACAACTTGAAGCTGTTTCTTCTCAAGTCACCTGGGAGAAGAGGCCAGCCCCCACCTCACTGCAACCTTACTTCAGGGAGTTGTAGAGAGCATGAAGTTTCCCCCTGAGCCTCCTTTTCTCCAGGCTAAACACCCCCAGCTGCCTCAGCCTCTCCTCATCAGTCTTGTGCTCCAGACCCTTCACCAGCTCCTTTGCCCTTCTCTGGACATGCTCCAGCAGCTCGATGTCTCTCTTGTAGAGAAGGGCCCAAAACTGAACAGAGTGTTTAAGGTGCAGCCCCACCAGTGCCGAGTGCAGATGGATGATCATGCCCTGGTCCTGCTGGCCACACTATTGCTGACACAAGCCAGGATGCCATTGATCTTCGTGGCCACCTGGGCACACACTGGCTCGTGTCCAGTCAGCTGTTGACCGGGAGGCCCGATCCTTTTCCACCAGGCAGTTTTCCAGCCACAACTGTTAGTGAGAATCCATTAAAGAACAACTAGTTCACATAACCAAAGAATAACAACCTATACTTAGTAATAGAGTGACGAAGACATTGACCTAATTGAGCAATCAACTAACTTATGCCAGGAGAAGCCAAAGATTCTTAGGCACTTGGATTTCTCTTCTCATTCTCAATGTTTCATTTACCTTTCATGTGTAAGATGATGGGGCAAGCACTGGTCTGCCATGTGCTGAAGCTCGCATCCTACTAAATTCCATAACAAAACTCCTGTTGGCTCATTGGATCAAGTTTACACTATCAAACTGAAATGACAAATCAGTTTTTGAACTGTCGTTGTCTTTCCTCTGAGGAGAAAAAAGTCTCTTTTGCTTACCCACAGCCTCTGTATTGCAACAAATATGAAGGTAATGTTGTTACAAGCACTACAAAACAAGAATGAGTGAATGTTACCCGTGTAGTAGCTCTCTAAGCTATTAATTTGACTCCACCTTTTCTCACAGGTTCAGTACTAAGCTGGAACAATCTAGCTTCAAGGAGATCATTCTGCAATGCCATCCATAGGTACTGCACTGATTTCTCGTGTCCTACACTGAATTGTGCGCTAGGACTTTTGGGGCAGATACGACAGAACTAGTGCCATAGTGACATGAGGTGCCCCATGAACCCGCTCCTAGCCTGTTGAAGGAGAATTTGATTGCACTAGTGGATATAAATAATCTTGAACTAACATCTCTTTCATACAAAACACTTCCATGTCCAGACATTTCAGGTTTCAAAGCTGTGACTTTTTTTTGGTGGGAAGGTGTAGTTGCAGTCCAGACCAATGAAGCAAGTCAATTATTAGCACAGAGGAAGGGATAGAGAAAGGGAAGAAAAATTCACAGTAACTTTCTCCAGTGGCTGGATAATAAGAGAAAATAGAGACATCCTTTCCTACAGAGATCACACATGCTGGCATGAAGAGATAAGTGGGGAGAATGTTTACAGAAGTGCTGATAGATTTGACAGTGATTTATTCTGGGATTGCACAGCAAACAGAAGAGTAGCAAGACCACTTTATCACAGACCAACTAGCAAAGTCAGATCTGTGTGAGTAAGGTCCCATTTTGGAGGTCTGTGGGAAATGTGGTGGTGCAGACTTAGCTCTGCAAGAGAGTGAGCCATCCAACCTCAGTCCTGTAAGGGCACACGAAAGCAAGAAGAATTAACAGCTTTCTACACATCTGTAAGAATGCTGCTGAATCAAAATTACAGCAGTCAACACCCACAGACACACTAGCCAGACGCGTAGGCAGGAGCAAAGGAGAATGAAACAGGACCTTTTTGGTCCTTCTACAGCTGCAACAAGGGTGCCCTTCAAAGTACAGGCAGATGGACTGTTTTGTAAAAACTGCAAATAATTTCTATCCACCACTCCAATTTGCATATATTAAAGTGCATATCAGAACTACAAAATCACAGGTACCTTTGTTTCCTTTTTTTTTTAAAATGTGGGATCCTAGTGTGAGTCATATCAGAAATCTCAGTAAATACAAATTACATGCAATTTTCAAATAATTCCTATT
The DNA here is from genome assembly GCA_013397725.1 of Rhagologus leucostigma. Taxonomy (NCBI): domain Eukaryota; kingdom Metazoa; phylum Chordata; class Aves; order Passeriformes; genus Rhagologus; species Rhagologus leucostigma. Next base: position 876,018 of record VZTD01003237.1, read on the forward strand.
TCTCAAATATCTAAAAAAGGCATTTATATGACAGGAAATAAAGTCTTAAATGCCATCTGATACTTATTTCAGCTGTAACTGGCAACAGAAATGCATATCATATATGCACACACACAAACACATGCACACTGCTCAACTTTCCATCTCAGAGTTTAATATAGATTCTACGTAAGGCATAGCCCTGTGTAATATATAAACAGCTGTATTTCAGCAATATTTACAGCAAAGCTTTTATTTAAACTAAAATGATCTATCAAGGTCCATGTCACAGTTAATACAACAAAAGTAACGGGTACTACTGTTCTCAATTTAAGGCAAATACATATTTGTGAGTTGATACTTATTTCCCCAATAAACACCTGAACAGAAATGTGTTTCCTTTCAGGCTGGATGCAAACCTCAAATCTACTTGTACACAGCTGTTGGGGTAAACTGACTCTGCTTGCTTCAAAAAGAAAAATAATTAAGAAATCGAGTAAAACACATATATCAAATTGGAGAATACATGCCACAGCATGCCCTAGTACAGAAAAGCAAAAATCATTCCAAGGGAAATCATTGCAGATTCCACCAATGAGGAAACTTTGACCATGAAGATGCTCTTCTAACACTTTTAAAAGGGATAAGCATATTGCAACGTCTGTTGCCATCTTGCTCTTTTGAACCTACAGGGGATTGAATTGTTTGGTTTTCTGTAAGTTCAGAAAGCTGTTGTGTAGCTACAGCTAAATAGAAGTTTGAATAAATAAATTTCTGAGTCATCAATCAACCTCTCATTTACTCATTTAGTGGGAGGGTGAATGTCTTTTATGAGTCTGGTGGAGCAGCACGAAGGTTAAGAACATGCTCCATCTGTTTGTTCACTACTCAGCAGCACTCCCCGCTTCCCAGCGCAGGGAAGGGAGGGGATTCCTGCCCTGAGCAAGGAGGGAGTGTGCCAGCTTTCCACTAGCATGGCTCCGTTTGACCTCTCGCATCCCCGTTCTCGCAGCCTCCGAGCAGTGGCTGCTAATCACACCGAACTGCAGAGTGGGTTTGCAACAGTCCATAATATCAGCATAATTCAAATGGCAGGTGGAGACATTTCTCTGTCAGCACAGCGAGCTGAGCGAGTTCTGGTATAAGCAGAAGTGATATAACACGCCTCCCTGTAAACTGCAACACACAGGAAGCAATCAAACACTCAGGACCAGATTCTCATCTCCCTGAAATGAGCCACTTTCCCTAAAAATGAACAGACTTACTGAAGCTAACAACACATTTTATGTATTACACTGAAAGCAAGTGTAGATCTGAACATGCTAATCCACATTTGGATTTAGGAATTTGTGCTGACTTTGCGCGTAGGCAGAAGATGGCCTGTTACAACTTACATTAGGTCTCAGTAGCTCAAAACCAGCAATGCAAAACAAGTGTCATGACCGTAATTTACTTCTTGGGAAAGGGAATTTTCAAAAAAGATTAAAGGAAAAAAAGGCATCCATCTGTCAGACGTAGGCTTCTCATCTCTTGAAAGACTTGAGAGAAGAAATAAAACGATGAACTGAAAGGGAAACAAAGCATAGAGAATAAGGTGAAGCCTCACTTCACTACTCCTTAGTATAGCTCCTTTGAAACCAGAGCATCCATGTTGGTGTGCAGCACTTGAAAGGGCCAGAGCAGGATGAAGGGAAGAAAAAACAACCCAGCTGGGTATCCTGAGATAACAGAGATGTTTCTGTGCCTTTTTCACTGACCAAAAGACAAGATTGCACACTGTAATGGTTTTAAAAACTACTGAAGATTGAAAATAACAACAACAAAACATTTTCTTGTTATTACCTGCAATTTCAATGTTCTCTAACCAGTAGGGCACAACAGAGTGTCTACCTACAACACTCAGATGCATAAAGAACAGCTACAAATGTCTTATAGTTTCAAATCATTAATTAAGCTTGGACAAGTGATACCTAAATCATTCAGCATCCCTCTACTATACTGTACTGCATCCTTTTCTCTGGAAAAAACTAATATAAAAATGTGAAGTTAGTTAATCACAAAAAAAAAAGAAAAAAAAAGGATCAATCTGCAATTCCAATATGTTAATTATTTGCAATATCACCCAGCTTGGTAAAATAATCACTTGCAAAAGTAATAGGTTCAGAAATAAGCTGAAGCAAAGGGAAAGTTAGTTTTTATCCATATGCACTGTAGCTATCGGGATTCAACTCTTATGCTCAGAAAAGTTGCTTGAAATCTCTGCTTCCACTCTCTAGTCTTGAAGTTCTTTGGCAAACTGTTTAGAGAATAAGATCACTGAGGGTAAAGAGTGGTAATGCCTAGCAGAATATAGCCTCAGATATAGAGCTTTTACATGGCATAATGACATAGAGATACAGCAAAGTGCCAATCAAAAAAGTGAGAAATTATCAGGCCCCAGTTTTAAAATCATTCAACATATAATTATTTCGCTTTTTTTTATATTAAGTAGGAAATATAAATATATTTAGAAATTAAATTTATACTTCAATTATAGAAAGATTAATAATCTGTTTTCAACAAGTGTGCGAAATGCTAATTGGGAGGATGTGTGAAAGTAAAGATCTGGTTGCTAAAGGAATTTTGGAGACTGGGGAACCACTAGGTTTTAAGGAGAGAAAACCACTCCATTTTCTATAACAGTTTCATGATTTTTCAAACAGGCAAGTGAAATGAACATCTAGATTCCACTTAAAATATATACTGACACTTTCACCCAACAGGTTTGCTTTTTGAAAAGGATAATGGACTTATAATACTACATGTACCATATTCACTGATATAACTCAGTCGTATATGTGGGAGCTGTAAAAATTACTTACAATATCTTTTGAACAAATAATTTTGCATCCTTTATTTTAGATTGTACTATCAGAGACAAATGGTTTCAAGTGTATTTCCTCTGAATAGTAAGCTCCACAACAAATTTCTCATCAAAAATTTTTAACTGCATTTAATTGACAGAAAGAAAACAGATAAAATTCTAGATTTGCCTTTCTAGATAAAAGTCTGGAGAACAAAACAGTATAGTGCCTGTTTAGCACTGATTGCCCTGAGGTCCCTGAAGATTTCAGAAAGTTTGACACATAATTGCATTCCCATGCACCCTAGAATGAATGCAGTGTCAAATTGGTTCTGTCAAACAAATCTGACATGAAATGCTCAGAAGTGGGGTCACAAAGCTTCCTAGCTACAACGTTTTAATTGAAATATCCACTGACAGTGCAGAACAACAAGCTGAATCTTCATGAAAGATCCTACTGGAACATCTATCCTGCTGAAAAGACAAGAAGTTGTAGCATGTGTGCAGCTAATGTCATCAGTCCCAATGCTGGAAAGCATGGAATTTAAAGAAAATTTTTATTTTAGAATGAGAATATACTGTGCAGATTGATATATGGGACATCAGGATCAGGACTACAGAAAAAGAAAAAACAGATTTTGATAGATCTAAGTGATAATACACAGGTTTTATTTAGAAACAGCAACAACAGTGAAAGAATTGAATGAAAGAGTAGCAGAGCACCAGGTTTTTAGAAATGAATTTTTGGCCCCACTTGGGTCAGTAGCAAAATTTTCATTAACTTTCATAGTACCAGGATTTCATCCAATATTAACAAAGGAAACACAGCAACTAACATTTATGAAAATCTCTGATCTTTTGCCCCTGTTCCTGTCAGTAACTCCTCTCTGATGCCTAAAATCTAAAATTTACATGGGAAAATAACATGATATAGCAGTTAATTTTTCATTTTGTTTGTGTAATTAATGACTGACACTTCTGTTTCCCTTTATTGTCACCAATCACAAGCTATTTGCTAAGCTATTTTTAGCTTAACTACCAAGTTGAAGCTTGAGACTGTGGACTTAGGTGATCCCATGGGGGAATCTAAAAAAAACCCAAAAAAACGTGGAGACTGTGGCAGACCCACTCTGGCTGCATTCTCATCCATGCCTTCGTGCAGTTTCCTGCATTTACAGGCATAACTGCCATTATTTCTTTTAATTCTTAGCCTTTACCTAGGAGCATCTGGAATTGATACATAATGGTTAGTTTTAGCTCCTAGTATTTTCTGTAGCCTAGGTTGATCTTTCCTTACCACAATTTTTAACTCCAAAGATATGTCTTCATTGCTGGGTTAATTCACGCCAGTTAGTGTAGATCAAGGCGAAGGCAGATACACGTGACGTAAATCTTGAGCAGCATAAGGCAACCAGATGACCGCACAAAAAGATCAGATTTGTGTGGGGAGTATAAATATGTCAGGATCTGCTGAGCTTTAGCCTAGGCTTGTATTAAAAAATCCTCAGCTCAGAGCTGAAGGGGTATTTGTGTGGATTTCTGATATGGATGGTCTTTAGTGAGTGACAGTGCTTGAGTTATAACTTGAGTTATATGCTTTAAGCTCACTGATCCCATACATTATTTGCCCGTGATGACAAAACAAAGGCATGTGTGGGCTCTTCCCTCTGTGAGACTGGGGGCTGGAGATACATCTTCCCCTTATGCCTCACCTGGGTCTAGAAGACATCGCAGTCCAGCTCTGCTGCCTTCCATCTCAAGGCAGAAGAAAAATACTTCTCCTTCAAATTGATATCATGAGCTATAGTGCTCGTTTACAACCAAAATTTATGTTCCCTCATTATTGTGATTGTTCAGCTCAGCACTGTAATTTGAAATCTGCAGCTTCTGATAATAAAAGCACTGAAGTATGGAACTTGCTGTCACATCTTTTACACTGCAGTCTAGATGCACACCAGATCACATCAGGGATCTGGCAGTTGCCATGCCTTAGCTGTCTTCTGATCCATCTGTCTTAGTCGCCTCCCATGGAAACTGAGGAGAAAGAGCACCAGGGAGGGAAAATGGTTGTGTGATGTGCTCAAGGTGCCATGCTAGCACAAAATATTGATGCAGATGGAGCACAAACATGAACCTGACAGCTGGATAATTCACCCAGCAGCTTTGGGAATCTTATGGAATCACAAAACCAGCTGGATTTTTTTTTTCCCCCAGGAATTGCCAGTTTGTGGACAGCTAAATGTGGAACAGAACAATGTTGATTTTGATTTTCAGGACATTTTGTTTTGATGCTTTCTGGGAATGCATAGTTTTGATTATCCATTTTCAAACCAAATTTTCATCTCAACTTCTATCTCATTTGGTACTTCATATGAAAAACAAAATTGGGAAAAAGACACTACACGCAAGCTCCTCTCTACCCAGCTCCCCTTCTGAAGTTTCATTTCTTTAGCTTCTCACCACTTTTTTCATCCATTCTCTCTGGGAATTTAAAGGGGAGAAGACAAAAATAAGCTCAAAAAACTGTATTCATATAAATTTGGATATAAAAACAACCAGTTCCCACCCATCTCTTCTTAAAATGAGACTGCAGATACGTTATTGCATAAGAGACCCGCACATCATTTTTCAATTTTGTCTAACTCAGTTTTCAGTGTGGGGGTTTTCTCCAGCTTTTTCGAGTTCCTTGACTGAAACATGTCACACATCGTAAACCTCAGCGCCATGGGCCTGAGGTTTGGCAGGCTTTGCAATGCTGTAGGTTTCACTTCTTTTTGACATCCTAGCAATCCTTGCTGATGGTGACAAGAAAGGCCAGAGTGGAATATGAAAAACAGCTGGGACCACACTGGAGTAAGGAATCACTGAAGGCTTGTCCAGGCTCACTGATTTTGATTTCACATTGAGGCCAGCCTTTGATCAACTTGTGGCTGTAATTTTCAATGGAAAATATGCATTTTTATTCAGGCTTTTATTTTATTGTCAGATCTTTGGTATTTAAATTCCTCCCTGCTTTTCTGGTCTCTGGTAAAGAGGGACCAGGCCGAGAGAAAAGAAAGCTGACCCGCTTCGCTAGATACTTTGCTATGTTGTTGCAGATAAAGTGGCAGGACTGGTGCCAGTGGTATAAGGAGCCAGTTTTATTTAGTATCCAGTCTACTGTATCATTCAGACAGTAATTCGAGCTTCTTCAAGACACCTGCCCCCAGTCCTGCAGGACTCAAATGTCAGCAAGCAGGGACAGAGAATAAATGCCTTCCCAGTTTCTCTATTTGGTGAGTTATTCTTCAACTCCCTTCTTGCTTTTCAGGTCATATAGGTATGTTCCTTGAAGCCAGGAAGGGTCTCGGACGCAGGAAAATATACAATAAAAGACTGCAAGTTGGAAAGACAAGTATCTTCAGGGGCCTGAGTAAGGAAGTGTGCAGCAAACACAAAAGGGAAGCTAGAACTATGCTGGCAGCAGTGCTATCTCTGACAGACCACTGCAAACCAAAGATGAGTCATGGCGAGTAAGTGTGCAATTCACACAGTCTGAACTGCTCCAGGAAATAACACACAAAAAATCAAAACCTTTTCTCTGCACCTTGGATGTACAGAAGTAAACAGAGTGAAAGCATGAAGTAATGGAGCTGGCAGTACTCTGTAAATGGAAAGGTTGATTCAAAGGGGATGCACGATCTAAAAAGTGAGAAGAAAATGAAGTTCAATTCCTCTACAAAAGTAGAGCAAGTCTAGATCAGTCACTGTTAACCCCACTGAGAAGAACAGCTCAACAACACAGAACACAGTAGGCAGGATCTCTGACCTTGTACAATGGGGCAAGCACCTCTGTCTCTCTGTCCAAAAGAATTATAATCTCACTTAAAGCTGGTGAATAATTTCTGCTGATTCATAAAGAGACATTTTCTAATTCCACCAGCATGAAAGGTGAGGTCCTGACTTAAATATTGCAAAAGAAGCTTACAATTACGCCAAGCTTTTAAAAGTCTGTCAGCAGTCCCCCAAGAAACATGCATTATTGCTACAGGTTCTTTAATAAAAAGCACATCTAAAATGTGCAAGGGAGTGTTGCATTGATCCACGGAAATTAGCTCAGTATTGGAGTAGTATGTGTGAATTTCCTCACGGACTTAGAGCCAAGAAGGGCAGAAACATTCAGAGAAAAAGGGATTTCCCTCTGTCCAATGCAACAGTGACTCATCAGCAGGGTAGACTCCAGTCATTATTCCCAAAGTACCTTTTCCAACAGTCTAAGAGGTATTTTGCCTCTCTGGTATGACATGAAATCTTTCCACAGGAAAGAAAATACATAATGCACTTAGAAGGCTATTGTCATTCAAGAATTAAAGGGAAAAGTACATTCCAGTTCTGGATACAAGTTAGTGTTCCTGGGTAATGGTAGGGAAATGCCGCCTCAAAGAAACGGGACAGGGGAGCCAGGACAGACGCTCCGTGAGCTTATATTATTTTATTCGCCTCATAAACTTGACAGGAGACCTCAGAGATAATACAAGCTCACGTTGCCGGCAAAAACCCGAGATTTCCTGGTTACAGAGCATTCTTAAAAGCTTTTCAGCCAATAGCAGTAGTTCTAGAGGTTACAGACAGCTGTTTCAACCAATCTTCTACGTTGCACGTACACTTGTTAAAACAATACTTGCTTGTTTTATACCTTATATAACAAAGCATAATATTCCATTATTAAGTTTATCTTTATTTCTAAGCATATTTTTTGCAACTTCTAAAAGTTATCTCAGCTGAGCCTAGAAACATTGCTCTTTGTTCCCGTGTCCTTGTTCTAATGCATAATTGTATATTCTAATTGTATCTTCTTTTGATATTTTCTCAGGCGAAGCTGTTTCCTAAAACCTTTCTGCTTTATACTTAAAACCTGCTTTTGTTTCTCACCCTTAGAAATCCCTTTACCTTTTTCTATATTTCCTACAGGAAACTCCATAAAAATGGTTGGTTGAGGCACCATGCTCCTGCATAGCACAGAGCTGTGATGAAGCTGGACCCTGTGACTGCTCAACAAGAATGAAGTGAAGAAATAGTATCAGAAAATTAAACAGATCTCTTCCTTGGGAAAACACTTTCTCTAGGTGGACTTTCAGTTGTGAAAATCCTCTATGGTATAATTTGGCATAAACAGTAATGCTGTCCTGCTTCAAACACCAAATGAGAATTTAGTTATGTTTTTCTTCACCATTACATCTTGAGAATTACCTGAACAAAACCTATTGGTTTGGATCAATATTTCGCTTTACATCCATAACAGTCACAACACTGTTTAGGAGAGCTGCAGTTCCTGGATTCACATGCTCCTGTTGATTTACTTTCCTGGCAAACTACATCTCATCCAATTCATTAATATTTCGGTAGACATTTCATTCCATATTCTGCAACTAGTTTTAAGATACAGACACCTCCTACAGATTTGAGATGATCTCTGCCCTTCATCTCTTCACACTATAATGAAAGAGGTGGTGTGGAAATTATTCAATAAGCTCCTGTATCCTTCCAAAATCCTACACGTGGAATAAATTACTGCAGAGGAAAGGTACCACGTGGCCCAAAGACTATCTATAGTCTGACACTATAACAGTGCTTTTGAATAGCTCATTCCAGCAAATAGCAAAACATATATTAACAGAATAACTCTTCTCTTCCCTTGCCGGAAGCAGGACAACATACTAGAAACACAAATTTAAATTGGGGGCTTTTTTTCTCTCTCTTTCTGCAAGGTTTGGTATTCCTCTTTAGTTGATTTTTTTTGTTGCTTCCTACTCTAAAAATATGTCTCTAAATGATGCTGGAGCCTTTCTCTATGGAGTCTTCATTCCAAAACCATTCTATTCTCCACTCACTAATTAAAATAGGAGTTATAACTCCTATTTCTTCCTAATCCAGGTACTCATCCCTCACCCTTAAAGACTGCTGCACTTTGTTTCTTCACTGCTGCCATTCTTGTCTGTGTTCTTTTCCTGGGCTAGAGGCCATCAAGGCTGTCAAGCTCACCCAGCAGACTCAGTTTTTCCATTAATTTTTTTCTCTCTCAAATACAATCCATAGTCAGACTAATTTCTGTAGTCTGAGACGGCCATCTTTGGAGGGAAAGATATGGTTTCAGTTTATGTTGTATCATTATATGACTTACCATCAAAAGCAGGCAAAAATCAAGGACTTTGACTTCTTTCCATCTTCCGTAGCCTTTGCTTAAAAGAGAGGTATGCTCCAACCCAGTGAGAGAAATTGCCTAAGGCCCTTACATATCCTGTAAGTACTAGATTTTGTGTATAAGAAGTGGCAAGGGTGACTAACATTGGAAGCACTGTTAAATGTAAGCAATCATGAATGTAATAAAAAGTCCCCTTGGGGCCTTTCTGGGGGTTAGCAATAAATACAGCAGATGTTAGCAGCTATCAGTAGACTCAGATTTTCTGTTGTAGTTGTAGACTGCTGGATATCATGTTTTAGTCTACAGCAAGGCGTGTTTTTCTTAGTCCCCCTTTGCCAAACAGTTGGAAGTAATTGGCAGATGCCACCAGAGATCCCCAGCCACACTTTTGAAACTCCTCACTGTTGCCTTTCTTTCCTGCCACATACTTAGCACAGGTAAAGAAGAAACTCCAAATTGCTTCCTTTAGGGAATTGTCTGATTGGCCTATTTCAGATGGCCTCCATCTGAACTCACCTCCTAGATGAGTTCCTCTTCTCTTGCCATGGTTTGGAGGACAGCTGTTGCAGTGTAGTTCTAGCCCTGCATCTGGATGCACATATTAAGCAGAAGGAAATATTCTGGACACCACACAAAATAATCCTCATGTTGTCCTTCCTAGGCATCGTCACCAACATCTTTCAGGCATCATCACCAACATCTTTCACACTGTCAGTGCCACATAACAGAGCTCTCTGTATTTCCATGAAAACGACATCATGGTTTCTGTTTGACATTCAGAGCTACTCATTCCCATCAGTCTTGGTGTTTGGGGCCTCTACTTGATTTGTCCCACTATTGCTTTACCCTCCTTCCTTCAGGTCCTACTTTATAAGATGTTAGCTACACAAAGAACTCTTTACGCTAAGATTTCTGCTATTCCAGTTGTCTGACTGCTTAGGTTGGCAGAATACCCGCTACAACGCATACCACGCGAACACATTGCTGAGGAGCCTCTCTCTTTGTAGGGCACGCAATAAGCTATCTGCTCCCCACAGATCAGCAGTTCAGATTCAGGCTGCAAGCTCAGGGCAACCCAACCCACATGACCATTCCCTCTAATCTAGATGGTTTTAGAAATCTAATAACCATTGTGTCTGCAGCCACCTCCTTTCTTATCTCGTGGTTTTAACTGTGGCTGGCTTGACATCACACACTGATTAATTAAGCCTTCTGCACAGAGATATAAGATCACCAACACAAATGCTACCATAAATCAGTTCACCAAACACAACTGAAGAAATTCAAAGTAGAAAGTTGGAAACATCTTTACAAGTGATCCATAACATTACACAGCTCCTCTGTAGTACTGTCGACCTTATGTGTTAGAAATTTGCTCTTCTTAACTCCAGAAAAGAGATGTTTTTTTCATGGGCTAAGCAGCAGCAGGAAAGTGACTCATGGCAAAACAAACAAATGAAATGGAGATAAGAAGTGAAAAAGCAGTTCTGAAAATCAGGGCAAAGAAAGGAAAGTTTTAAAAGGTTATGCAGTATATTAATGAGGATCATAATTTTACCTCAGTCTCTTGTGTCTTGCTGCTGTGCAAATGCACGGCCATGAACAAGCCAGGGAGCAGTAGCACTCTTATTTCTGCTTGTGGGGCTGTCACTTCCAGGTAAGTGAAAGGTACACCTGGGCACAGGTACTTGTACTACTGGTGCCGCCAAAAGATTTACAAACAGTGGTTACCAGACAACTGTTTTTGACAGCAATCTAAATAGCATCCTGTTGCTACTCAGATCTGAGAAGAGTCAACCTGCACTGGTGGCGTCAGGCCACTCAGGAGATAACACGCTCCGAGTGCGAGCATGGCCTCTGCCACAAACGGGCTCGCAGCAAATGCCCTCTGCTTTTTCTGAAGCTGCCCACTCTTAAGCTGTAAATTGTGCATATTAAGAAGGCATCGCTTAGAAAACGTGGATCATAGTGCATTAGCTAACTAGGTGAATGTTTAAGTGGGCTTCTGGATCTCTTCCCGTTACTCTGATATTTATTTAATGGATTAGACACTCTCACACAATAGTGATAAGTACCATCTATGGAGCTGAGAGAGAAATAGTGCTCCAACTGAGCTGGTAGGAAGCAAACAGGGGAAATCCTATAATGCTTTTGAGAGCAGTGCTCCTCATGCTGGTGCTTTATCAAACACAATTTTTTTTTCCTCCAGATAGTTTTACTATAAAAATAATATTTTTATTTTGGCAACTTTGGGGTTTTCTTAATTTCCAATTATAGAACACAATAAATATGCATACATATATACATATGGAGATTTATACACAGAATATATTTTGAAGTATTGCCTTTAGATTTTAAGGATACCACAGAGGGCAGTGTTAAAGCCACAAAATAAAGGACAGCATATTGGCTTCTCCTCATAACAACCAGCAGCAGCAGCAAAACTGCATTAATCCCACACCCCAAGAAGCCTCAAAGCATCCAACTAGATGTGCTGTTTCTAAGTTTTATTCATCTTCTGACCCCACTGCATGCAGAGTATTTGGCACTGTATACTTGGGGGAACATGGAGAGGAGACAGAGATGGAGGCTTCCCAGGTCTGCTGCCACTGTGAGTGGTGACAGCCCAAAGAAATATGCCCAGAACTTCTTTTTGTTGTTACGAGGGGAATGTAACCTCAGGGATGCAAAATTAGCTTTAGAAGATTTCTTATAAAACTGATTAGACAGATAGATCTGTGTGGCTTCAAATGCTTTTGAGAGCTTTGTTCACCCCCTCCTTCACTTCACCTTATTTAAAATTAACTTACATTCTCACCTATACTTAAGCAGAAACCGTTGCCATGGTAACACTGGAGGTCGTCTAAATCCAGCATATGATGTAAGCAACACAAACGAGTCCCTATAGAAAGGGAAACTGGCACCACACACAGACAGTTCTGCAAGGATTTCATATGGGGGGAGCAGAGGTGGGAGCAGCCACTGCTGCTGCTGCCCCAGGAGGCACCACAGCTCTCGACTGCAAGGCACCCCTCATGTTTCTCCCTTCTCAGGCATGCAAGGAGCAGAAAAGAGAAAGACTGAAGCTCCGTAATGAGCTGGGAGAAGGGTGCCCCCAGAGCTGACCCCAGCATTGATGCGTCTGAAAATCTCAACAGAAGCATGAGTCCTGTTAGTTCACTGTCAGCGTGAGGTGAAAGAGGGAGCGTGGTTCACATCATCTTCCCCCATCTCTGCATTTGCTGCCAAGTCACCCTGTTTGAATGCCTGGCCCCTCCCCATTACTCCCACACCACTGATGCCCCACTGCCATGGGCAGAGTTGTGACTCAAGGGCCAAGGCAGCACCATCGTGACTTGCACAGAGCTGGTCATATCCAGATCCAGAGACATCATCAGGTTGAAGCAGGGTTTGCTATCATCACTTATCATCCCATGATTTTGATGTTTGTGGGATGTACCAAATTGTCGGCCCTCTTGGCTAAAATACCAAAGTCACCCACGTAAGAGCTGTAGTACTGGTCCATTCAGTTCCTACACTCCTTCTGATTCTACCTGTACCTCTTAGCCCTGAAATGCAGGCTGAGAGGAGGTTCAGTCTTCACAATTCCCTCCACCATTTCCTTCTTTGCTCAGCTCATTAGTGCTTTCGTGTAATGAAAAACTATTTATAAGACTGGAGTGAGACCTCCACATCATTTCCTACAGACCACTTAGCTGCTATCAGAATAGCAACAATTGCTGATTTGGGCTGGAGCTGAACCAAAGAGACCATTCCTTCACTTATTGCCCAATGCATCTGATGAAAATTATTCCACATGGCACCCTCACAGACAGAAATCCTCTTTAAAACACTTATTTCCCTTCCATCTATGTGACTTGCCTGTGTATTCACAAGCTTTCCAGGATTTTAATTCTCCTCCCTGACTCTCTGAATCCCAGGTTTCGTGGAATTTCTGAGTGTTCATAAATCCCTACAAAGGGTTGATTTAACCATGGAAACAAGATTAGATCTGAAAAGAGGGAATTTAAATAATAGATACTAACCCACCATTATCCTACAAAATAAGGTGAGGTTTTTACAGCTGATAAGGCCAAAATAAAGGCTGCATTCTTCTGTCCTTTTCCTCTTCGTATAGAGAAATCTTACAGACTGCTACATCAACAATCCCTGAGCTTACAGCGGAGCTTTTTATGACAAGGGTGTCAGAATCTAGCATAGGAATTTAAGGAGGGCAGAAGCTATTTTTGTAAAACCGTCATTTGATCTGCTTGGATTATTTCTATCCAAGTATTGTGAGGATACATATAGCAACATATAGCCTTTTTGACAAGAGCTCCCCTGCTTCCTGTGTTGAAAATTTGATGATGGTTTTGGCTAAACAAAGAATCAAGGAATGGACTAAATACAGCTTTGTTGTTGTTGTTGACATTTAAATAGATGAATAAAATAAACAAGAGCAACAACAGCTACAAAAAAAAAAAAAAAAATTGCCTACCAGTGATGACTTTCTAGCTTTTGCAGCTCTCATTTCTACTGTGGTTGCCTCCTCCACATATTTTTAAAATCCATATACATGTGCATATTGGACCAGATAGTCTCCTACTTGTGATCTCTGGAGATTTCAGCACTGTGGAAGCTCAAAAACGTTACTGCTTCTGCTCACCTCCTGTTAGCTTGCAACACTAAATCACACCAGAACTATGTTTCTCACTTAAATTTCTGGTATTTTAACATTTTTATCTATCAAAGCAATGAGTGAAAATGTACAATAGTTAATGGACATCTTCTAAATTTCAAAGTTTATTCTTAATATTCCTACCTCCCTATCCATACGTGAACCTCCCAGTTGCTAAGCAGGCTTCTGCTGCTGGCTGAACTTGATTCACAGTGAAGTAAGTTAGACACGGTGACTTTTGAAAGTGTTCACACAGTGCATGGTAGCAGGCAGCAATGGGCATAGTCAGACACACGGTTTCCAGTTCTCCACTGTCCCAAACCTTACATAATTTCATTAAAACCAGCAGAAATCAAATAAAAATTGGACCAAATCAGAATGCCACACCTTTCCAACTGCTTTATCCTGGTGTGAGTGACTGCATAATATGCCAGTCAATGGGAAATCTGCTTTACATTTTTACAGTTTAAGAGGAGATTTAAGCAATCCTCTGGGCTCCTGTTGAAATGGCCCACACAGGAGTAGAGAAGGAGAATAAAACTTTCTGCCTGTAATTCAGAGCTTGCTATTTATTTATTTTATTTTCTTTTTTCAGCCTTCACTGATATTCTCTATCCAGAAAGTTCAGGAGCCATCAGAAAAAATTAACCTATGGCCAGAGACAGTTCAGCTATTGCGGAGAAGCTGGAGTAGGAGAGAAGGTCATGGGATGCTGCCAAGTATGTTCAAGCTGTACTCAACAATTCTGTGACACAAACGTCATCCTGTGTCCTTGTCAGACAGCATTCCTACCTGCACAAACAGATGTAGGAGCTCTGCTCTTGGGCTCTGCGCAATCATGCATCGTAATCCCAAACAGGTGCCCAACGTGCCATCATTTCTCATCGTCCTACAGTCTTTAAAAGTGTCTCTATCAATTTAGTCTCCAGTATGTTTTGCTGGCAATAACAAATCAAGGAATTAAGTTGTTTGGAAACTGCCTTTCTCCTGAAGGACTAGGTAGGTGCAAGAAGTTCAGTAGTCAGGGGAGGAAATCAGAACTCCTTATCCATAATGCCAAACTTATATTCTAACCCCTTACAGCTCCAATGCCACACCCAATCAAAAAAGCCTAGGAAGGATCCCTGCTTTGCTACTGTCTGTACACTATGTCTTCCACAGATAAAAGAGTCAAATTTCCATATATCCATCAAATTCAGGAGAACTAAGCTTTTATTCACACACAGAAAAAAAAAAAAAAGCAGTGTGAAAGACTAGTCAGGGGAGACTCGGAATAGTGCACACAACAAATACAGTATTCCAGCCTCTGACCCAGAAAGTGTTTCTTTCATATACCACATTCACTTTCCACCTTTTATATACACATATTTAAATTTATATATTTACATATGAATGGATGCATGGATATATGCGTAGGTATATATGAATATGTTTCTTCCAAAAGAAATAGCACAATATGAGAAGTCAATATTACCTGCAACTGAGAGAGATCAGAGTTTTTTCTGTGGAAGATGGAAGAGCCTGCATGCGAATGAAAGTAGTTGAGACCTTGCTTCCCAGCTGAGACACATAAACCACAACAACGAGTGTGCTGTGAGCCACATCAAGAGATGAGACCTTCTGCCTCACAGCTCAGATGAAAAGCATGCATGCAATCAGTTTAAAAGACCAGCTTTACTCTGCAACTGGTCAGTAGCTGAACATGCCCAATTACCACACATCAGACGAGAAGAAATAAATTGAGAAGCACAGGTCACTCAGTCACCTTTGCCCACTCATCCATAGGCTAAATGAAGGAGCTGACCATGCTTGTTACCAACGTCCTTTCCTAAAATGGCTGGCTATGAAAAAAAAAATGGGTAATCAGATGCAATGTTTAGCTTGCTTATTTATAGAACCAAGCATGTCTCATTTAACTCTTAGCCTTAGCAGGTATGTCAGATAGGGTGAGACATGATGAATGACAGTTCTGGCAAAACCTGAAGAGTGCTGCTAGACAAGATGATTTCTTTAGTGAAAAAGTGAATAATAACTGATGAAGCTAAAAGTGGTCAAAGTTCATTTTGCATTTTATTGGTATGGTATCCGTGTAATGATTTTTCCAAGCACTTTACTGAACAAAGCTCTATGGGAAGCAAGATGGGGAGACACAAGGTGTGTGGCATGCCGTGTAACAAGGCTAAAAGACTGGGCTGAAAATAGCTGGGAGGTCCCTACTTACTTCCTCTGTGCAGATGCAGTTGAATGCCAATGCACAGGTCATGTAGGGGATTCTTGAAATCACCTAAGGAGCTGGTAAAAGAAAGTAGGACTTGTTTAATGAGCTATTAAATAAGGTAAAGGCTTCTATTGCATATTGATCTGACAAGGTGGTTCCAGTTCCTAGGAAGATGTGCACACAGGCTGCTAAAGTGAGTCTATGTGAGTCTAGCTATAGACCTTCTTTGCCATTTAGGTGGTATTTGAAGTGAGACAGGAATAAAAGCAGTTTCTGAGCCATTTGAAAGCGTTTTTCTGACACCTCAGGTCAACTGTCATTTTATTTCCAGGGCAGACATATAACTACTCTACGTGGAATTTATTTAGTAAAAAGCAAGTCCCGGACAGGGTATCCGTGCTTGGTTTCTCATACAGCCTCCAGTAGAATAGCAATGCCATTTTCAAGCCACACAGATAATTTCTTACCTATGGTCTGGCCTCAGCTGCCTGAACTCCACTGGGAAGACAAAAAGCAGGGAACAAATTAACTGCCAATTATTTCTGAAGCTAGCTGCAGTACTTTTATGATGAATATATTTTTTCTTGGCCCTGAACACTTGAAATTAGCAGTTTTTCCTTTTCAGTTTATGGCATAGAAAAACAAGGTTGTTCTTGAGGGAACGTTAAACTTCCTTATATATTCCAATGATGTCTCCAAAGGAGTATACAAAGCCTACAGCAAAACCTGGATCTGAATTCCTATTCCCTGAAACTTCATCCAACTTCAACAGCATGCAACAACAAAACCTTACCAAATCTCTTTAGGAAATTATGGTATATAGATAATATTTCTTTTTCCTTTATTTCTCATGGCTTTTTTTTCTAGGCCTTCAGGACACTGAGACCATCAGCAAATTTTGAGAGAGGAGCACAGGCAAGAACATATTACTTATTAGTCCACTGTTTCAATAAGAACATAAATTATTTCTCAGGAAGACAACCATGTCAAATATTATTTACATCTCCAGGAGCATACCTCCCCATTTCTTTGGTGCACTGAATGAAAGAAAGGACAGAAGATGTAGTATGAATATTAGAAGAAGCCCAGCTGTCTATTATGTTGTGAAATAAATTCCCTGGGAGAATATTACAGTTCTCTCACTGGAACATCTAAGGTGTAGCAGGGAATGCATTAACAGAGGTGCAGCAGAGAAATATCTTAATCTCACAGATGGGCCAGATGACCTAAAAAGGTTTTATCCTCTAATACATAGGATTCTGTGTTATACGTTTTTTTCCTCAGTATTCGTCTTCTCTGCCTGGTTGCAAATCCCATTCAAATACACATTTCTCCTGCATAATGCAGCCTATAAAATGGCACTCACCAATTATCTTAGCCATTTAATACCTACAGAGTCTGTCCTTTTGGAATGGTATAAGCCTATTTTTTCTCTGGATATGTCATTAAAATGGAAGTGTCACAATGCTTCTGATGACTTGCACGAAATAAGAAGACAGGACTGATTGAAAATGTGTTAATTATATTTTAACTTTCTAATGCAAGTCAGAAAATATTAATAAGACTGAAATTTCAATTATTAAATACATACCAAGTAACACAATGCAGTTTTACAGTCTAATTCAGACACATTCCTGAATAATTTAATTCTGAAAATGGTGTGGCACAAAGGGCTTGGATCAGAGTGAAATCAAGCAGTAGTGGGAATGTAATAGTCTAAGGGCTAAGAAATCAAAATTATTTTCTCTCCCCCACCTCCCAGTTCAAATACTCTTCCATGATAAAAATTATATTGGAAAAAATAATCTCAGCATAATATCTTATCAAAGAATAGGGCACCAACCAGTTATTTCTTACATTCATATCAATGGCAAAAGCCTGCACTCCAAAAATGTGCAGTTTCAAGTGTTTGACTGATGATGTTTGTTTCCTGATTATTCATCATGGGTTTTAGCTGCTCACTGCTAAATCCTTCTTCACAATACCTATTGTGTAAAATTGTCATATTTACTATTAGGGTATAAGATAGTTTGCAGGGCTATGATATGAAATAAGTTGTAGAATACAGAAAGTCGAGGTTTTTCACTGTGATGAAGTGAAAAAAAGACATCTTTCAAAATATTTGTGAGCAAAATTGTTTCCCATTCCTTCCTCCCCTCCCCCCAAGTCCACATGGACATATGCCTAGATTTTACTGAAAATCTGACAGACAAAGGATTTGAAGGAAACACTCCCACTCCTGAAAAAAATCACATGCTGGCTACTGCAAGGTGAAGGAATGCGATCTCCTGACACCAGCCCCTCTTGTCTGTCACCCTTTAATCTCTCTGTCTGCCCCCTCATCAGGCTCCTTTCACTGCCCTCTGCAGCTTAAAACACCTTGCCAACGAACTGCACTTCTGCAAAACCTTACGGTTTTGGCAAACTGGCATTTTCTGACAGCAGTGAGCACCCACGTAGCTTTTTGTTCGACACCCTGTCAGGGGCTGGGAGGATGCTAGAGGTGGAAGGGTGCAGGAAGCCTAACCAGGGAACATTTTGATAGGGCTTCTTATCAATTTTCGGTGGGCTGCCACATCCTTGCTAGCACGCCTCAAGGCAAGGGGCTAACAAAGTGACCCCGGTGCCACTCACACATCAGAGAATAAAACAGAAGGAAAAAATGGTGACCATTATTTTTTTTTGTTGAAATCTATCCTGGATTCACACTGCCATGAGAAGGAGTATATATATATGTATCTATATACAGGAGCCAGATGGAGCAAATGCTGGTGTCTTTCAAATGTCACTACCACAGGGAAAGGCGTGCATGCACTCGCACACACAAATAAAGGGAGGGAGCACCAGCCTGAAGTGAGAAGAAATAAGGTTGCTGTGGGCAGGAGGGCTGGGGAAGGGAACAGATTGCTGCTCTGCTTCTTGCACCTGAGCGCCCTGCCAAATTGTCACTCAGGCCAGAAGTGGCAGCATAGCTGCAGCCAGTTAATCCCTGCCAAGCCGTCCCCAGCCAACCTGAAGGGAGCCAACATGACCTCCCGCTCACCCCGTATGCCAGCCAGCTTCCAGGTAGCCAATGTCATCAGGAAAGGGTGGCTTCTCTGCGTGTGCTTTTGTCTTTCTGGCTGAAATATGCCTCTCTGTGTGTCAGTGACGCGAGCTGAGCCCTGGGGATACAAATACTGGTACTGCAGGTTTTTCAGTTGTTGTTGCTGCTGACTGCAAAAAATAAAACTCACTCCTTTTAAAGGATAAAGTAAGTTTTCCAGTGCTGGTGAGAAATCTTGCAATGCACACTGAATGAATACTGAGAACATGGGTGGTGTTATTTCTTTATCCAGGTAACTGTATTCTCTTCAGCTTCTTCCTACCTGCACTTCCACACTGCATAAAGAAATGCTCATTCTCAAACTCTGACGGAGAAGAAGCCACAAGTCTCGGCGCAAATATCCGCCCCCATGAGTGTCTGCTGACAAAGCCATCTTCGTGAAAGTGCATTCTGAGTGCAAGCTACAGACACCGACAGAATGCAGTGTGGAGCCATCTAGTCACACGCACCAAGTTGTTCATTATGGTTAATTTTATGGTTATGAGGTTTTTTAATGCTAATTATGCTTATTTAGGCAAAGCTGAAGTGCTCAGCTTGGAAAGCACACACTGAGTTTGAGACTGCATTGTGTAAGATGAACATATCTTCTTACTCCCTTGTGAAACACCTCTAGATTCATGCACAATTAACAGCAACAAAAATGGCTACACAGAAAAATGGAAGATTCCTGGAACAGCAATACTGAAAGCAGGATATGCTTGTGTTTATGCTTGTGGAAAATAAATTTCATTGAAACAATTTGCACCTCTCTTGGCTCTGTTGCTTACATGGCCTAAAAACCCTTCTTCTGCACCTCCTTCTCTTCCCCTTCATTTTGCCCTGTAACTTGATGAAAGCAGCACTTATTCAGTTGGTATTTCTTTGACACCATATGTGCAATTTGCACCAAAAAAGGTTTTGGCTAAAAACAGAGACATTTACTTCATACTTCTTTTACAGGCAGAAGCATAGACTTAGATCTCTTTAAAAAAGTAAAAATCCTAAAACTATGTATCTTCCTTTCCCAGAATGAATCCTAGAGATAATTTCTCTTTTAAATCTTTAGCTTACACTAAACTCTATCTTGGTAATGCCACATATAATGGCATTCTAAAGCAAATGTTTTCTTGCTTCACAGTGCCTTTTAAAAAATGATAATTTGATGCACAGAGACAAAACTGGGGTGGGGTGGGGAGAGAGATTGTTGGCTCAAGTTTTATAGAGTTAGAAAAATTCCAGCATTGCCAAGCAAAAGAGCGAGAGGAGAGGATTCATGCCAAATGTAGAGGACTATCTTTCAGAACCATGAGCACAGCTCTGGTGACTACAAAGCAAGCCTGCATTGTTCTGAGAAAATGCATAAGACACAAAGGAAACCTTCTCCTAAAGGAGCAGCACGCATTCTTTTTCTTACTCTTCCCCTCCTCTCCTTTTTTTAGAGGACCTTGTTTTAAATGTCATGAAATACTAGGCACCAGCAGATTTCCTTGGTCAATAGCCATGCAAGTGAAAAACTACTATAGCTGTATTAGTTAGCATGTATTATATAGAAATATAAGAACAGCCATGTTATCAAGTGTTGTACAATGAACACATTTCTTCAAACCCACAAAATTAATAATGGGCCCAGCTGAGTAGAAACATACCTTCTTACAAAAAAAAAATGCTTTCAACATAGATTTGGCAAAGTAAATTTCATTATGTTTATTACTACTAACCAAAGCAGCATTAAGATTTTTCATGTCATTTAGGGGACCTCAGTGCTGAGTGCTTGTGTTACAAGCAGTTTTCCTCCAGACGTCGCTAGATTCAGTGCAGTCTAAGTAGATAATAAGACTTCATAGAATTAACCATAGAAGCATTCATAGAATGTCTTGTGTTGGAAGGGACCTTAAAGGTAGGGACACCTTTCAGTACACCAGGTTGCTCGAAGCTCCATTCAGCCTGACTTCGAACACTTCCAAGGAAGGGGCATCCTGGAACAAAAACTACAGATACTGCCTTTGTTTACAAAGCTCAAGAAAAAGAATGTAGTGATTTTTCCAGTGACAACATAGAGCTATTCACAGGGTAGGAGCAATATTCAGATTAAGAGGGGATCCAGAAAATGCTGCATTGGCTTTAATGTATATATAGGTACCAACTAAAAACTAAGCATTTCCCAACAATAATGTAATTATTTTCCATTCCAGGTGTTGCCTGGAATATTGCCATATCTGTGCATTAATAATTCTATGATAGAGCAATCCAAGTGAACATTCAGTTTTGAAGGACTGCATCATATTTCGTTTTGCAACTTAACGAGTTGTTGTGAACCATAAGCAAAAAGGTGGCTATTCATCCTCCTTTTCTGACATGCAGAAACCAAAGAGTTCTCTAGGAATCAGCTCACAATATCAGTTATTATGGTTATTATTCTGTCAACAGTTGTATATTTGTGCCTTAATAAGTGATATTCATTCAGGGAATAAAGCAACACCACGGTGCAAGGACATAACCTCATATCATTGAAGACAGCGAGATCTCTGTAAGGCAGTGAAACTGTTCTTAACTGGTGGGTGAACACATGAAAGACAGGAACCTGAATCTATTGTTTGAAGGAGGAGCTGAACTGTTTTGCTTAACAGAGTGGGAGGAGTGAAGAGGAACATTTTGTCCCTTCAGAGAAAAAGGCTTCACTTAGTTAAGATTTCATTGAGTTTACAGGCATCTTGTATCGCCATGCAAAAATATCCTTATTGCTGAAGTCTTTGTCCACACCTCAGTTAGTCCAATATGGTCCTCCCTAGATAACCTACTTCTCAGAAACTCTTCCCTCAACTCCTAGTTCTCACTTTCACCCACAGACATCCTGCAAATCTAGAGCTGGGCAAGAATTGGAAATCATAGCTTGAGGGAAAACTTTTATTTCCAAAAATACTGTTGTATCATTTGAAGCTGCAATTCAGAGATGTAAGAGCTTGCACACAAGGGAAATCTATATAAACATATATATGCATACACACATGTATATATATGCACATATATATATAAATATATGTTTAATAATTATTCTAGAAGATAGGAAATTGAATGCTTCAAAACAATCTTCCAAAATCCTCTACTTCACAGTTCTTCAAGTGACCTCAGGCCTGCTAACAAAACAGTAAGTTTTCCTCAGTACAGTAAACACTCTCTGGAAATCTGCTTAACCTGTATGCACTGCTTCATCAAAACTCTGACAGTTTTGAAACAGCAAATTGCTAACAAGGACTACACCTGCAGAAAAGGAAAACCTTCATTTCAATCCAAGACCATATTTAATTCATCAGTCCATTTATAGCCATCTCATTCTTTATTTCTTCCTCCTGTGTGGTTCAGAAAATAGGATACTGACAGTTGTGTCAGCAGTTTGACTCTCATTAGTTTTACTGCTGAGTAAAACAGCAGTTGTGATCCCTTCATGATCCCATCCCTAGCTCACCTTGGCCTAGTTTAGCTTGCCAGCATTAAGTCTGGTTGTAAGCCCCAGCAAGGTAATTAACTTCACACTCGCTGTACGCTTTATACCGCAGCTCTTACAGGATAATGTTCCGAAGCTGGGTGCCATATTATGTCCTTACGTGTCCTCAGGTGAAAAGTGGGCAATGCAAAAAAGTGATCCGAGGACACGCAAGTCCATGTTTTGCCTGCCACACAGCAATGCACATACAAAACTGAGCAGCTGCGTGGTAACTCACACACCAAAGTGTGTCAAAGGCTGCTTAGAGAGAGATGTTCAGTAATCACACTGACGTATAATTAGCGAGCTTAACACTGTTATATATTGCATCTTTCTTTTATCTTTGACAGGCTATAAATTCATATGCCGCGGGACTAATGCTCACTTCCCAACCCACACTTCCCAGGAGACCAAGATATGCTATGAAACAACTTCCCCAAGACACATTTTTCCTCCCCCTCTGTGAAATTCCATATTCTGCTCCCACAAAGATACAAATCTAGTCATGTACCAGGCTGACACGTTGCAAGCCCCTGGGCTGGACCCTCTGCCCTCTGTTCAGGCAGAACGGGGGCAGCCACAGCTTCCCAGTGGGAATCAAACAGTAGTTGTCACATCTGAAGTTATTCACAAAATAAACTCATATTCGGTTGCATTGAGAAATCCTCAGTGAGGGAGGTGTTTACTCTTGAGCAGCAGAAAGGAATGCAGGAAGCAATATCAATAATATTACATCTGTTTGCACACACTACAGCTGTGAAAAATCCTTGAGCCCAGAGATTTCAAGGCTAGATGGGACTACTGAGAGCCACTTGTATGACCTCCTGCATCAAATTGATTTTCACCCAGTAATTCCTGAAATCAAGCCAAATTCTTCATGGTTATAGCACAAAAATAATGAAGGTCTGTAACTTTGATGAAACTTTTTCTAAAGTATGCATTTCTTGGTAATCTGTACCCCTGAAAAATCACCTTTGGTGTTCTCTTTGCTCCTGCTTTACTTACCATTGCATTTTTGGTGCTCCTTTTGTAGATAGGGATAAACTGAAATTTGAGTTGCACTTTTTAACCTGGCTTTGAACAACAGGAACAATTTCACAGATGCTATATGACAAAGGGAATATCACCTCCTTAGTCCTGTTCATGACTCCTATTCTCAGCAGATAAAGGACTATACACACATTTTATACGTAGACTGAATATTTGGGGCAGAAGGATGTGTTGCTAGCATGTACACAGTATGAGAGGCACTATCACAGACCACCCAAACCATTATTAAATCTAATCTTGCTGCATATGGTGTTACACTGTGCTTCATGTGCATCTCTTTGCTCACAGTCAGAGGTATGCGTTTCATAGATTTGGTTCAGTACATATGGTCTGCATGTGTTTGTTCCTAACTTTGTGGTCTTTCAGCTGGCTACATTAAAAAACACAGGATTTGACTGGAACCACATGGCTCAAATATTCTAGATTTTTCATATGTATGTCATATAGCTAAACCCTTCAAACACTGCAAACCTGCCTATTACAAGCTTAGAGGTCATAGCAGATTTGCCAGCTTTTGTAGGTTTTTGGTTTCAGGAAATTGGAGTAATCTTGAGAAAAACTTCAATCAGCTCCTACTTGACTTGTGCTGGTTGTAGAAATGCTGCAATACTAGTGATTGTACAAATTATTTGCTCTGGGACCAAGCAAAATCAAAATACTTAGAGCCTCATTTTTTATTTAAAACTATTTGAAGATAAATCTGCCTGAATAGATCCATTTGGGTTAAATTCTCTCCTGTGCTGATGTGTTTAACAGTATAACTGAAAAGCAAAATACAGCACTGCCTGAGAGCTGTGCAGCCACTTACGGGACCTCAGAGCTCCGACAGCCATTTCATGACGTTTAGAAAAAGCATTTTGCCACACACGCAGTGTGTTGGGAATGCCAGTACACTCAAAAAGATTAGGTGATCCTTTGTATTTCACGTCGGTACTCATGCTCCACAAACCTTACTGCCATTGAAACTCACAGGTAAAAGCTGATGAGGAAGGAAAGTGCTCTTTAGGAGGCTGTCCCTTCTGCCATGGGTGAATCTGGATTAAGTGTGCACAAATACATGCTTGGAATATGTAAGAGGTCAAACTGCCTAGAGGTGCCAGGGAAAAAACCTCCCTCATTTTTCACTGTTTAAGATGAGCTTCGTTCGCATCATCCTACTACGAATAAAAACCCCCAATTTCCTACCATCCTCGCCCTAAAGAATTAGAAAATATTTTAATTTTTTTTTATGCTGCCTGTATACTCAAAAGAGTTTGTAGGCACCTGTCAGTCAAGTGGTTATTGTTCTCTGGCTATCCACTCTTTTGCTGATCTCATTAGTCAGTCTGATTGACAAGACAGTGCACTCTGTTTATGGCTATTATGGAGGTTTGTAATTGCTATTAAAATTCCAAAGACAAAGTTCATCTTTTTCCCTAATGTCCCTGAGACATTTAAACAATAGCAGTGATTAATTTAAACTGAAAAATACATCATGGTTCCTTGTAAATCCAAATGTCCCTTTCTCCCATTTAAAGCCATTAATTATTTTAGTGACTTTTGAATTCCTTGCTGAGCCTGGACTATTATGATCAACTTGTTGCTATTGAGAAAAGTTGTTTGTTTTTCCTTGGGTCAAATTGAGCTCCCACTGATTGCAGGACAGACCGCGCCCCTTGGCCAAGGAAAAACTCCTTTCATTTTTCAGCAGTCAGCATATCCCACCAGTCAGTAAATTTTCAAATTCTGCTATATATAACTATTTACAAATCAGTCATTTTTACTACTCATTTCCCATGCATCAGGACCAGTTATTTGCAAGTGTATGTCCTACTTGCATATACTCACATAGAGAGGCCACTAGAAGGATGAATTCTTATCCAGGGAGAAGAAAATGTGAGTTGTTCCAGCATCTATCTCCTTGTGATTTCTGACACCACTTATCAGGTTGATGACATCTGCACGTTGTTCAATGCATCAATCTCTTAGAACTGAAAATAATAATAAAAAACCTCACCTGATTGTAAGTCCAAGTGAACTACAAGAAAGAAAACCTGTTAGAAATACAGCGTTCAAATGGTGATGCTGGTGGTATTCTGTGATATGTATTTCAAAAGCGCTGCACTTCATTCTAATATATTGAAAAAAAAAGCAGTTTGCTTAAGGCAGATTAAATTGATCAGTCAAAGACAAAAAGCTGATACGAGGATAAGAGATGTAAAACAAAAGTTATTTTCAAATGGAGATCATTTTACACTTTTAGTTACATTTCCCAGGTGGACAAGAAGTGCAGTGGCATCCTGGCTTGTATCAGAAATAGTGGCCAGCAGTGCTAGGGTAGGGATTGTCCCACTCTATTCAGCACTGGTGATGCCACACCTCAAGTGCTGTGTTCAGTTTGAGCCCCTTCCTACAAGAAAGACCTTGAGGTGCTGGAACATGTCCAGAGAAGGGCAACAAAGCTGGGTAAGAGTCTGGAGCACAAGTCTTAAGAGGAGTGATGGAGAGAGTGGCGAGAGGGAGGCTCAGGGAGGACGTTATCGCTCTCTATAACAACCTAAAAGACAGTTATAGCAAGGCGAGTGTCAGTCTCTTAGGTAACAAGTAACAGAACAAGAGGAAATGGCTTCAAGTTGCACCAGAGGAGGTTTAGATTAGATATTAGGAAAAATTTCTTCATTTAAAGGGTTGTTAAGCATTGGAATAGGCTTCCTAGGAAAGTGGTAGAATCACCATCAATGGAAGTATTCAAAAAAATGTGTTGATGTGGCACTTGGAGATATAGTTCAGAGGTGAATATGAATGATTCCATGATTGTATATAAAGGAAACACATTTATACATCTTGCAGACTGGTAGGAAGTCTCCAGGGAACTGCAGACTGATAGAAAATCTTCTCCCTACACTGGAGGAAGTGTAGTCATTTAGCGTAGAAAATTTTATCATGTGTTTATCTTAGTGATATTGTTCCACCTCTGTGGCCAGAGTTGAACTTAAGGACAGGAATAGTTAAATTCCCTTGAAACAAATTACAAATTAGAATAAAAAGGCAAGGATAAAACAGCTCAGGTGAACAGCTTCAAAGATTTATCTTCAAAGGATTTGTCTGGCCCACTAGTTTGGAAAAATCTGTCTACCTAGATATGAAAATGGTTTTCTATTATTAAGCACAGTATGAGAAGTTATTTAACAGTTACAGAGCCTCAAGCCAGAGAAGAGAGTAAGTTACCAACAAGAATGTCAATTGACAACAGTGAGTCATGCTGTAAGAGATGGGAAAAAGAGAGAAAAAGAAGGTTCAGCAAGGAATTCTATTCAGTTCATCCCAGAGATATAGGCAAGCAGGCTATATATTGCACCAAACCCTTCAGGATAAGAATAAATACATAGAAAGGCTTTTATTATTATAACTTCATAATATATATGCTTCCTAACTCTAGATAAATGAAAACATACTACGTTAATTCTAAGAAGCCTGTTTTGCACTTAGTCCCTCTAACTGCTAACCCCACCTTGCCCAGAGTGCAAGGATTTTCATGCTCCATATGCATCTATAGCTGCTGCAGGCAGACATATTGGAGGATGGAGAACACCACCATCTGCCTCGCCCTCCAGAAATCCATCCTAGTGTACTTGAACCAAGGGCTTCACCAAGAGTGATGAAAAGAAATTCAGGGTTATCTCCAAAGTGCGTATTCAGGAATAGTTACAAGGGGTGTAATACTGGTGGTTTGCTTTGTGAATGTGACACCGAGACAGTATGTGTTAAGGCGGAAATTATGTTATACATTGCCTCTCAACATCCAGAGAGAGTTCTTTCCTCCCCACATCACAAGTCTAACTCAATGAAAAATGTGAGAAAAGTGTGTGAGGTGTGAGGCCCGAAACATCCTTGCAAGTCCTGTTCGTCCTAATTCATGTGCGTCTGCGAGGTTACTGTTTTGTAGGTGTCTACAGCACATCTCTTGTAGGCATCTTCTCGTCAAATCAGATGGTCAACATAAGCAAGGCAAGCTGTCAGGCATGTGCTTGCCTAATTTTTCTAAGTTGGGGCAAGTCTAATAAAAGTCATACCCCACCCATGGGCCTTTTCTTACTTGTTTGTCCTTAAAAGGCATTGTTGGCCTTCCTGCTTTGTGATGATGCCATAAAGAAGCTGCACAAAGCTGTTGGAATCAGGGAATCTGCCTAGACGGAAAATAGTTCCTCTTTGAGACACTAAGGCTGCCATTAAAGCAGGACCATAAACCATTACAGAATGCCTGCACATTATAAAAGGAGAAGGCTCTATAAAGTGGGGCAGGTATAAAGATTTTTGCTCCTTAAAGCGCAGCAGTGGATTAAATTCTGCTTACTAATATTTGTAAGACAACCATATAAAAACTTTTTTTTACCGAGATAAATGACGAAAACTAAATTCCTTGGAGTCTGAGTCATTCATTACCCACCGTGCCAGGCGAGTGCATATGTGCTGGAGGCATTAGCATGCTTTCACACCTGTTTTGCCATGATGCTCAAGATATTCTTCAGAGAGACTTTTACAGTTACAGAAATATGTCAAAAAACCATGCAGCCCCAAGCCTTGATTTGCCTTCCAAATTGTCTTATTAGAGATCAAATGGGATTAAAAAAAATAAGAAAAGCTCTCAGTGTTTGCCATGTCTGCTGACCATGCATTCCCGTAAGGGGAAGAACAAGCTCATCTTTCATCGGTTTCAATAACTGTATGGTAGCACTGGCCACAACATCCAGATAAGAGGATACTGACTGTCAGTTTTCATTGCATTAGCCAGGCAGTCACTAATATGGAGGATGATGTCCACCTCTTCCAGCATCCTCACAAAAGTGTGTTTTGTTTACCCTGGTTACGTCAACTCCACATTATGAATGAGCTATTGCTCTCTTAAATCAACGAATGATATAAACACCCTGTGAGATGGAAAAAAAGAAATTATACTGAAGGGGAAGAGATGAAAAGAATATATCAGAGATTACTTCAGCATGGGTGTAGGAGTATAGCTAGCGGACAAAAGCTACACATGAGGTAAGCAAAATGCTGAGGGTTTGGGCCTGGAGCCAGACGAAGCCTTGCTGGATGTATCTTTTTTCAATAATGAACTCCCACCAGAGCCTACACTTTATGAGCCTGACACATCTAAATTACATTCAGCAACGTTTAAATGCTGAAATAATAGGATAAATTCAAACCAATTAGAGAGCATATGGAATATTGCCTTCCTAATGGTATGCATAAGCATCTCCTGTCAGATTTATCAGATTAAAGACTCCAACTGCTGGCAGTGATCAGATCCACGGTGATAAACTGGCACAAGGGTATGAGCAGAGTTGCATGTGATTTTGAGGTGGGTCTAACACAGGATAAGGAATCTGCATTGCAGTTGGAGGCTTCTCCCTTTGTTTCAAGGAAGCAGGGAAATCACACTGAATTCTCAGCCCAATCAAAGGCCACTGTTTTGCCAGGTCAATGCCTTGGATGAAACACATTTTTCTTTTGTCATCTGGGCATTGCTGTCCCAAGATGAATGCCCCAAAGAACACTCCAATTAACCTTCAAGTGACAATGAAAGACTTTCCTTCGATTCTTTCAGCACAAAATAGTGACAGTCCAAATAAATTTAAGCTTTAAGTAGAAACATAAATGTTGAAGCCTGAGAATGAAAAAAAGTATATAAAGCTCCTTTAAATATCATAAAGCAGAAAACAAAGCATCAGCAAAATGACCAAATCATCAGCACCTCCCCGCTGAAGTTGAGCCTCAGGAAGCTGGTGTAGATGCCAGTCAGGGTCTGGCAGACATCAAGCATGAAAATGTTTGCCCAGCTTGCTGAAGTTTGGTAAAATTACAAGCAAATTACAAGAAACTGAAAAAAGGGATGTGTTGCCACCTTTGTGTTTGATAATGATAGATTTAAAATAAACCATGTCAGGTGTAGAAGCCCTTTGTACATTTTGATTGGTTCCCCAGGAATTTATTGCTACTTTTTTCCTGCATGTTAAGTCAACCCAAGGCTTCTAAGACTCTTAAATGTGAAGTTTGAGATGGTCAGTTTGGAGTTTCAGCCTGAAGGATGGCAGTGAAATTAAGTTAGACAGGTCAGGCTGTAGATGCCCAGCTGAGGATCTGCTGCGTGCAACTGCTTTAGCCAGTTGAAAATGCCCTACACATCTACAGCTTTGATTTAAGATGCACTGTGCCAAATGAAATGCTTCCAGGTGTTCTCTGACTCTCTCCTGTTACCTGCCTGCTGAGACACTCAGCAGCACACTGAGCTGCTGGCCTACGTATGGTGTCGGCATTATCTCAGACTCAAAGCTCATGGTGTCGGCATTATCTCAGACTCAAAGCTCATCTGGTGAAAAGGTGCACCCCAGAGAAAAGGTCCTTTTTCTCTGGAAACCCTTAGCTGGTGGAATACCCTCTCACACTCGAGTAATCCTCTTTCTCATATTGGTCCAGCCCTGGGGAAGCTGGATAGCCTCCAGCAGCATGGACTGTGAAGTATTCCAAGTTAGGCATGCAGACCTGTCAAGAAACCAGGCATCCTTTCCTCAAAAGTGGCATTAGCAGAGCAACTGCTAACAGATATTTAGGATCCTGGCACAGGATAATACACAAGACTATTTAACCTGCCCACAAATCACTTAAAAGGCAGACAGTAATAAGAATGCAACTCCCATGGTAATCCTTAGTTTCCTTTTACAATATGCTTTCCACCTGTGTACCTCCAACCATCTTTGTACTTCTCATCACTTCCAGAAAGTACTATCTCCAAAAGGCAATTCAGCACCGGAGATTTAAATTCAGGCCGGAGACTCTCAGAACAAAAGTTTTTTCACTTGTCACACCAGACTTGGCATTTTCTTTTTGTTCCTGGAAGCATCAGACTAAATGATCCATTCGGTTTGAATTTAAACACTTTAACCTCACCAATTTTTGAAAATCTTATGAGTGGCAGGACCCTGACTTTTCAACATCCATGATCGCCATTGTTCTACACTATTACATGGGGTCAAAATGAAAATTTAAGAATACTTAATGAAACTTTTTTTCTTGCAGCCTATACGCTTAGAAAGTGTCATTACATCTGTTTCATGTTCTGAGAAACAACAATAGAGTGTGATTAGGTACTGGCCCCTTTCAGTCCCTGACTGACACAAAATCCGTCTTCTATTTACATATTTCATATGGCTTCCTCGCTTAATCAAAGAATAAGTGTACAATCACCCATGTAACTTTCTTTCATGTTGTTTTGCCAATACCTCACTCTTTCATGCAACACACACAAGAGCAATCTTTCATTATCACCAAAGCTTCACTCCCACTTATGCACAAAGCTGAGACACAAAACCAACTAAGCGCAAAGTTGAGACACAAAATTTCCGCAGCAGGCAAAGCAGCTAGAGTCCTAAAATATGACTGAACTGATGCCACCATGCTCTGCCTTCAAATACTTGTTTTCCTAACATTAGAAGGTGATGATTAAATTCCCTGATGACTGGTCACAACACAATGTGATGCAAGCAATAAAGTAGTTTCTGTTTCTAGCTTTAATTTCAATACCCAACAAAAAAGTTTGGTGAGTCAAGAAATTATAAGCAAAGCTTATTCCTTTTGATCAAATTGTAGTATTGCTCTCATAAAAGATTATGATGTTAGAGTGACCCATCTCTTCCTTCCTCAGGTATTCATATGAATTCAAGATTATGTTGCTTGCATTTATTTTATGCTTTGGTTGGAGGAACAGGACAGGGATTTCCAACCTCAAAATATATCTATCAGATGAATATGAGATAAAAAGAAAAACGTCTTTTGCAGGAAAATGAGGAATGAGGACAGATGAAAAATGTGTAGATCCACTTAAAAGAGCAAAATTAATAACTATCACACTATTTCCTTTAATCTCTCCATGTTGAAAAGCAAACAGAGCATGTTATTTTCACACATCAGAATTTGTTTTTACT
The DNA here is from genome assembly GCA_013397725.1 of Rhagologus leucostigma. Classification (NCBI taxonomy): domain Eukaryota; kingdom Metazoa; phylum Chordata; class Aves; order Passeriformes; genus Rhagologus; species Rhagologus leucostigma. Next base: position 907,493 of record VZTD01003237.1, read on the forward strand.
GCAACTACCAACAACAGTTGTTGATGGAAAAGGGGGCAAAATAAGGTGACTTTAAAAGCATTCCTTCCTAAAGAACCATTCAAAAGTTCCCAGGGCATAAAACTGAAATAATGGCCTGCCATAAACTTTACCTCCAGTAAAATTTGATGAGAGTAATATATCTGCATCCTAAAGCAGCAGAGTTCAGTCCCTTTGTTTTCACTCACTCAGAAAAAAAGAAAACAAAACCCATAACTTTGCTGTGTTGGTATCTTCCGCCATGTGAAAGTGAAATTTCAGAAAATTGGGATACCTGTATAGCCACATATGCAACAAATAGGAAACAAAATCACTAACTTCTTTACATCTGTTGTCCAAATAGTGAGACAGTAAATTAAAGTTTTATCTCTTCTTCCTTTCATTCAAATTTCGTGGCCACTGTGTCACACACTGTGGAGTCTCACCAGTCTCTCTTCATGTTTGCGTCAGCAAAAGCTACTGCCACAGAAATATGGTGCAAGCACACACCTCCTCACATACTCTTGTTTTTCTCTGAGACACACTATTCCGCCAAAAGGCAAACACAAACATAGTTTCATGCCAGCTAGCACCAAGCACAGCTGGCATGGAGCACTGGACAGATAGCCAGCCTCAGAGAGCAGAGCAGCAGACCCACAATGCCAGCATGGTTGAATTGTTGTCCCTGTCCTGAAATTGCTCTCTCTTTGCACTGGTGTGTCCCAACCCCTCCGCAACCTTGCAGGAAGTAGGATGTGTGGAACCCATAGATGCACACGTTTTTTCAGCATCTCATATCAGCAGGCCAGGATCCACACTGTTAGAAGTGGAGCAGCTAAAGCAAGCAAAAATAAAGTAAGCTGCAGAATCATTAGCGGGAAACAAAGCAGTCCCCAAAGTCAGGGGTTTGACCCCAGAAAACTGTAGCTGTGTTTTTACTTTTGCATTACCCTACATTTTGAGCACTTGCTCAGGGCAGCTCTCTGGTGTGAGAGGTAACAGCGGGGTGGCCAGCCTGCTGGATGTCTGCTCCTCCAGACCCCTGGGATCAACACAGCGCAAGTGCGTGCACAGAGGCACAGTTCTCCACAGAGAATTTGGGACGACCACACTTGATATTCGACATGTGGCCAGGAGCGCTGAGGCATACATCTTGGAGAAAACACGCAGAAGATCCTTTGAGAAAGCCGTGGCCCAGTGAATAAAGGAGATTTAATCATCCAGCTGCTCCCAGTTCGACTCTTCTCACTTTTAGCTGGCTGCTGCACAGTGCCCCAAGGCAATCCTCTCCCCTGCCGTTCCAGCACCTGAGATCCGCACTTGCCAGGGAAAGAGGGCCCTAGAGACTTGACCCCTCCTCACATGGAAAGGAGCTGGGCCGCTGTGCAGGTTGCCTGCTCCACCTCCATCCCTGTGGAGGCAGCGACAGCATTTGCATCATTTTGCAAAGCTGTCACACTGTGTTGTTACATTACAATGCGCAATCATCAAACAGTTTGTTCAATTCCTTCTTGATTAAATTCAGCTTCATTAAACCTAAGTAATGTCTCTGTTTAGTTTTAATAGCAACCATATTTCCATTCTAAGTGTCTTTATGAATATCTTCTTCCCCTTTTAGACCTTTCTGTGACCTCAGAGTGTATTCATGTCCCATTCCATTTCTTATTTCCTTTCTCGGTCTTTTTTTTTCCATGCAGGCAGCTTCCTCCCTATGAACTTTGTTGAAGCATCTCTCTGGTTCCTGCTTTTCAGTATCTCCAGGGGTCTGATTGTGCATGCAGCCCTTGAAGATGAATCAAACAGGCACCTTTGTCCTGAGACGATGGAAAGTTAGCTGCTTTGATTCCTGTTGCTATTGCATGCAGCGGATAAAAGTGGCAATGCTTAGACAAATCAGGCGTTTTCCTGGTGATTGTATAACTCTGCTCAGGTTCCATTTTTACACAAACTAAATCTTTCTGCACAGACTACCTACATAACCTAATTATCATTCCTTCAATACATTAATTTGCATTTAACATACAGTGTGCACACTAACAGGCTACAGCGCAAATGAGAGGGAAGGGATGCCGAAATAAAAACCTACAGGTACCTGAAATAGGCAGAGGAAGCCAGAGTAAATGCAGCTTCAGACCTCCTCACTGAGTTGACAGGCTGAGCACAAAGGGGTACAGGCAGTGGTACCTGCCTAATTGCTCCCCAGAGATTACTGCACCCTCTCCATGCACCTCACTCCCGTAACCTGGGCAAGCCTTCACAGACACCCCGTATGAGAAACTGCTGCTTTTAAATAGCTGGAGGCTTTAGCAAGGAAACATATTTTCAGTGAAAAGACTGCTGCCAGAACAGGAAAGAATATTGGAGTAAATGAAAAACAAAGGCGCAGCGGAATATGGCTTGCTGGGTGTGCAGGTACACAGGGACTGAAGCAGGAGAGCTCTGCCCTCCTTTTCACTCATCAGCACATCTTTCCTTTCCATCTCTCTTAGAGAATGTCCTTGAATTCTCCTTACAGGTACGTTTGTATCATGGGAGAACAAGGAAGTTTACTTTAAAGCTATTTTAAAAGCTTTTATTTTACTGACACTTTGAGCCAACAGGGGTCTGCTTTCTGTTTTGGGTTGCATGTATAATCTGAAGGGATTAATATGGTGCTGATTGCTAGGCTAAACTGAATCAAAAAATGTTAAAGCATAATGTACCCTCTCTAATGTTTAATAATAGCTGTAGTGATTGGTACCCCTGTCATTTTAGACTTTCTATTCATATTGGTAGCAATATAATCATTCCCAGCTACAATTGCTCCTACGTTACCTTGGATGACTTTTGGAAAAACAGGAGCTTTTATAACAATATGTTGTCAGTCTCCAAAGTGAGAAACTGGAAGGACTTAAAGCAAATTTTGACCAGAGCTGAGAGGGCTGCTACTCTGTACAATTTCCTTACACTGGAATTTAATAAACCAGAATAATTTTGTTGTGGGCATTGAGGGTTGTATTTGTAGGTGAAATAAAGAAAATCACTTTGTTTGGTGAACAGTTATTAGAGAATCCGTAGAGAAACCAGAGGGAAGATTTNGGGGGGGAAGTCTATCAACCAGTGAGTGAGTGGGTGGGAACTTCTTAAACTCAAATTGCACTTGATCAGAAAATGTCTTGCAGTTACCCCAGAGGTGAGTATAACTGACACAGCTGAGAAGCTAGGAAGCACAAGTCAAAATGAGGGGGAATCTAAACATTTTTTTTTTTAATCATGCCTCATCAAATAGCTTTAATCATTATGTTTCAGCCTGACACGATAGCAAAGAGAACAGACCTCAAATCTGAAGAGCAAGTATTTACCACTGAAAAGTCAATTCCTCTGTCACTAGCTCTGGCAATAGTATCACTATAATTATGAGTTTAATATCTGAAATTCGTTGATTTCATATTTGCATGCATGTATGCTAACTAAAATTAATTAATTTTAATTGCATACACCAATTACAACATCAGGCTCATTTTCCAACATATTATTCCTCGCTGATTACATATCCTCTAAGATTGCTTTAATTTTTCATTTTGTGCTTTAAAGTCAAAGAATAATATGTATTTCTAATTAAGCTCACTTACATATCTCACTGCTGATTAAATCACTGTTTAATATTTTATAACACAAGCCACCTTTAATTTCCCCCACTGAGAGCAAAAGCCTTGCAAACTCTTTTCTTTCCCTCTCTGTTTCACCGACCTTGCCAGTGCTGTGTCGCTACAGGCAGATTTCTTCCATCTTCACAGCAGAATGCCAATGAACCACCCTGTTGACAGACATTCATCCTTGGAGGGAGAGGCAAGCACCTTTCTGACCACAGGACCTGCTCTGAAGAGATCAGCAGCCTGCCACCATCACCGGCAGGAAAGAAACAGACACTCAGGAGAGATTTTTAGCAGTGTCTTAGGGGACTGCAGGTCTTGCTGAAAGTCTCTGGAGCTGACACATTTCAAACCTTTTAGGGGAACCTGGAAGTCCCCTGTTGGAGCCTACCAAAGGCTGAATGTTGAAAAATGAAGAGGAAAAGCGAATCCCCTTTTCTTTTTCCCCTTCTCTTTTTCCCAACCAGCACTCCAGAATGAATCTTGCCAGTCAGTCCTGAGCCATGACAGCGTTAAATCCAAAGTCTTAACAGAAACTGGCAGAAAATATTAAGAGGTCCCAAAATTGCTTCTATATGCCCGTGGGTATTATGCAATTTGGGCTGTACTAGCTAAACAGTCTCATTTCTACCATATCATTCTTGGGGTAGCAGAGAAGAAGAAGCTAAACCAGATGAAATCCTTAACAAATTTGACTTTGGAACAACCAAAAGAAGAAATGACCTCAGACTTGACCCAAGCTTCACTGAAATTAACGGAACTGCTGATCATGTTGTTAGAAGTATGATTAATTCCACGCACAACGGATTTATGTCAGCAGCATAGATTTAGGAAGACCTTTGCTGACTTGGGCTCTGAATGAAAACAGAGCATTCCAAATGTCTGTGTTTTTATGCATGGCACTTCCCTGCCGCTGCCCCCTCCCAAGTTATTCAAAAAAGGTAATCTTCACCTGAAATACTTGTTAAGCTATACCTTTGCAGCAGTTAACTCTTTGTTAGCATCTAATTGATTGGCTAGAGACTCACTGGCCCCGATTCATCACACCTTGCTCCTGGCATGTCGGCAAAGCGTTGGATCCCTCCCATGGGGAGGGAGAAGGAGAGCAGAGTCTTCAGAGCGTGGCTGATCCTCTATAAGCTCTGTGTTCTGCTCTCCACTGACTGCAAGAGCTTTAGCTGATTCTCTGCCATCTAAAACTAGTTAAGTGTCCCATTGTGATAATGTCAGGTCAGAAAAGAAAGACAAATCAGGGTGGCATGCTGCAAATGAGAAAATTTCTCTTGAAACTACTGAATCAACTGGCAGAAAAATCACCACCAGAATACTCAACACACTAAGTGTCTTACTGAATTAAACTAAAAAGTAGATAGTGGTGCAAATATTTGGCGGTGTCAAAACAGGAAGAAAAAATCAAAGGAAAAACACACTGTCCAAACCCTTAAAATATTATGTTTGGGGGAAAAGAGAAGACACAAGGAAGAAAAACTTGGACAGAAATAAGAAGAGAGGGAAATTTCTCACCCCAAAAAACCCAGGGGGAAAGAACAATACATTTTTTAAAACATCCCTGTCTCACATCTCTCAAAAGTAAAGAAGTCATTTATATCCTCTTTTCTTCTCAGAACTGGATGATTATTCAGGCTACATTGAAGATGTAGGTAAATGCTGCTGCTGTGTCCAATAGGATAGTGCAATTCTTCCAAGGAAAATATCTCTCTCTCTCTAAACTAAGACTGATGAGCCAGCAGACTTTCTCAAACAATAAATATGGAAAAAAAAAAAAAAGGAGGGGATCTGGTGTGTGAAGCCGTATTGTGGGAAATTAGCTCAAGTCCCTATTATAAGTCCTTCTAAGTTTATTCAATTTGTTGGCATCTAAAAATAGTGAAATCGAATCAGAAAGGAGCCAAAATTCAGGCATTAGTTGGCCTGTCACACTTTGTCACCTGTGAAATGGGGATCATATTCCTTTACTTCCTTCAGACTAAAATCATATATATTAAATATATGCGTCATCTCAAGTAACATAGTAGAGGAAACAACATTGCATTTAAAGTAGAGAGAAATAATAGAACAAATCATTCAGATTATTTCCTTAGAATTCGTTTCCTTCTAGATATTGTCAGGAGATAGATAGATAGATAGATAGATAGATAGATAGATAGATAGATAGATAGATAGATAGATAGATAGATAGATGATAGATAGATGGATGTTATATTTATATGTTTATTTTTACATGCCAGAGTCAATACAATCTGTATATTTTGGCATACCATTTTTTAAGTGTATGGTTTAATTCTGAGCTTTTTTGTTTTGCTTTAGCATTATTTACAACTTGCAGGTTGCCTAGGCCTGTCTACTATCTCAGAAGACAGTGATAAATAGGATGGACTTAATCTTTCTTCAGTCTAAAAAGTAAGCCCCTACACACAGCTAGCTGACCAGACTGCTTACACTGGCAATGGGAACTGATGCTGAAGAGGACAATTTATCTTCTGTATCCCAGACAAACATCTACAAATGCCTGTTGAGAGGTCTCCTCCATGGACTACAGTAAGTCCAGATAACCATTTTTTGACTAAACACCTATGGTTTCAATGCTAAAGTCAGGGAAAATGAATCCCACGATCCTGGGAAAAGAAAATGACCAGGTTATCCAGAGTGCAACCTTGAGGAGACAAGAGAGGAATATTTCACAGAAGAGACAGCATCCAAGCAACATACAGAGACATCTTAAGGTGCTGATGACTGAGCATTTCCAGGGCAATGGCAATGCCCATGGCTGGATTTTTTTTAATCTGAAAAATAAAATTCTTTCCAGTGAACTGGAAAGAGACCCTTAAAAATGATCCATGTTACTTTATAGCAGGAGACAGCAAACAGTTTGGGTGAGGCAGAAGATGGCTTCTGCTGTTTATATTTCTGTTTCATGCGTAGAATCAATATTAGAGCTGGGAACATCATAGCTGATCCTGTGATAGTATCCCATATGCAAGAGAGGCTCACAGCAACAAAAGGACTGTTAATAACCAATATTGATTCACCTTTCCCTAATGCATGGACAAAAATATCATCAACAAGCTGATCAACAGCCTGAAGCAGCGAGCCCTATAATAGCCTACTAAGCAAAGAATAACACAGCATTCATTTATTTATTCCAACGTCACATCAATTGCATGCAATCCCCTGAGAGACAAATGGATTTTCAGCAACAGATTGACAGGACAGCTTCTTTTGTGGGTGTCGCACACGTGTTGTGCCCCAGCGTTGTGCTGGCTTTACCTGATTCTCCACCTCCACCCATCTTTGCTGTTCTGTTATCTCTTCAGTCAAAAGAGCTAGCATTTCGGTTTTATTCTTTCTCTTTCACCAGGCTATTAGAAGCAGTATATCACAGCAATTATGAAAGGTTTTTTGGTTTTGCTGCATCGAGGATGATACAAATGAAAAAAAGTATTTTGAGATAGAAACAATTCACCTAAGAGCCTTTCCCACCATGTTTATTTCTCTCATTAAAATAAGTGATCATCCAGGGAGTGAACATGAGCTACCCACAAAAGCCTATAGATCTCTCCTAGGTGAAAACTTTACTAAGAGCAACTATATAACACTTTTAAATTAAATGGTGCATAAAGGCAGAGCAAGCAGAAAATATGAAAATCCTGTAATAACTCATTTCTAAAACTACATTCTACTGAATACTAACATGGCATAAGTCTAATCCTATGAACCTTCCAATGTAATTGCTATTTGTTTAATCTACTAAAGAGTCCAAATGTACTACACTGGGAGGTTGATGGGCTTTGGGGAAGAGGTGAAATGTTTTTTTCTTTTTTTCTTAATTTTAATCCCATTATAGGTTTTCCTTTCTGTTTATATATTTATACAATATTCATTACCATAGTTTCCAAGCTTGTGAGCATTACAAGAATGTTTTTATGATCAAATGTTTTTGACTTTTTCCTAGTGCGAAATTTATGTTGGGTTGAAGCCGGGAAATTTGAATAGAGAGCAAGCATCCAAATATCAGCCCATGGTAAATTAAAGAATTTTAGCTACTCCCCATGAGAAAACTTGAGGACTTTGTTATAACTTGGATCTAAAAGGAAGAAAAGCTTGTGTTTTGAACCCCTTACGTCCACGTCAAATAAAGAGCTGGTTTTTAGAGCTGTTTTTTTCTCCATAAAACTTCAGACTTCAGTGAAGGTGACAGAGAAACGTCCATTTCATGGAATATGCATGGCTGTATAAATAATAAATATAAGTACTCAGCAGTGTGGTATACATGAGTCATACCCACAAAGAAGTCTCACTAGCAAGATAAAAATAACGTTCTGGAAAAATTCTGAACAGAAATTTGAATGAAAGGATTGTTAAACATTTCGCAGGTATACAAGGCCAAAAAAATCCAAATCAACAAACTTTAAAATGACCTCATTGTCATAGAATCATAGAACCATTTAGGTTGGGAAAGAACTTTAAGATCATTGGGTCCAATCATTAACCCAGCACTGCCAGCACTAAACCATGTCCCCAGGTGCCACACCTACATATCTTTTAAATACCTCCATGGATTATGACTCCATCACTTCCTGGGCAGCCTGTTCCAATGTTTGACAACCCTTTCCATAAAGAAATTTTTCCTAATATCCAATCTAAACCTCCTCTGGTGCAACTTTCCTCTGGCCAAGAGGTCATTTCATCTTGTCCTGTCACTTGTTACTAGAGAGAAGAGACCAACCCCCACCTGGCTACAACTTCCTTTCAGGCTGTTGCAGGGAGCTGAGCCTCCTTTTCTCCAGAGTGCACAATACCAGCTCCTGCAGCCACTCCTCATCAGACTTGTGCTCTGGACCCTTCACCCACTTCCCTGTCCTTCATCGGACACATTCTTTTTCCACTGCTGGGAATGCAAAGAATTATTCTAAGAAAGCAGTCCAGTAAAAATGGCAGCATGGAGTTCAGAAGTTAATGTCTCTCTGAAATTTCAGATCAAATCGGTTTTAGAGACGGGCTATTAGCTTCCCTGTTCCTCTCCCAGTAACAATTCTAAAAAAAATAATGTGCATTTTAAGTCAGCCTGGATCCTCCCTCTCTGCTGCATGACCACAAGTAAATAATTTATGTGCAGAACTAATTAGATCTGTAATCACATCATAGTAATTCCACTTCCATCTATGTATATATTGAACTAGCGGAACATCACTGGGTCGGATACACTCTCTTGAGGCTATCTGATGTATCCTTTAATTAAAACTCAGAAAGCTCTTCGAATGATAAAGATACCCAGAAAGGAGGAGAATCAAGATCTCTTCATGGAGCTGTGCCACTTCTGGAGGATGAACATGGGTAAAACAAGCACTAGAGACATATTTTTGCCACAGAAGTCAGCAGATAAAACTTTGAACACATATGGAACAGATCTGATAAGTTAAAAGGTGACACTTTAGTACTGTCACTTTTCAGAATGGAATCAAAGTTTCAAAGCATATTTCCTAAGTTCTTTTCAAGAAATATTCTGGAGTGGTTAACAAATTCATTTTGTATTAGAAATGTCCAGCAAGCACTGTACGATAGACAGGATTACTTACATGGTTTTGAAAGTATTCTTTTTTAATTGTTTACCACTTAAATAGGAAAGAGAAAAAAGGAAATCATTACATTCTATACTCTGGCAAATGAATGGAGTCAGTCTCTTCTTTTAGTCTTGTTAAATTTTTGCCACAACTACCAAAGAGGTCAAACAAAAATGGCATCTACAAAGATATGTGCTGCAGTAGAAACACACAGAAATGCCAAATAATTGTAAAAGATCCTCAGAACCACTTGAAAACTGGAGGATCCAGTCATATTCCTTTTGTCTAGTCTTATAGTTTCTATCAGTGGGATATTAAAAAGCATATTTTTTGTTCCTTTCTGTTATGACAGAGGTGTCTGTGTTAAAACAAAAATAAAAATTCAGAAGCATGTTTTGATTTCAACCAAAACTATAACATGAGACTAGCCATACTCAGTCAGATGAATGTTCTGTCTTGATCGTTCTCTGACATCGGACAGTAGTGCATGAGCAGGTGAAAATATAGAAAGCAATACAATTATGGAATGCTATTTTCCTAGCATAATCACAAAACAATAATTGTCTTTAGAATCGTAACCTCTGAAGATGGGATATGAAAGCAACATACACTAATACAGTAATATTAGTGGAAAATTGAATAAGTCAATTGATTTTGTGGGTTTTTTTCTGTATCTGGAAAATTCAGAGACTGCAAAGATCTCAAGTATATTCCAAAATATGCCAAAAGCTCCCTCCCCTTGGCAAGACACCAAAGATCTTTCCTTTTCCACCCTGCTTTCCTTCCAGACATACACAGACTTTTTATTAGCTGCCACCAGTAAGACTACTTACTTAGAAGCAAGGTTTAGTTCTCACAGCAACAACAACAAAGAAAAAAACATATAACCACCACAGCAGTTATTGAACTGAAGCTTTAGTGAAAATTCCCAGAGGAGATATTGCAAAGATCAGAGGCAGGTAAGCCTTATATTTAGTGATGGACAGTTTGATTAACTGAGTTTTCACATGGCATTACTACTTTTCATTATTCTAAGAGAGGACTATTTCAACATTGCACTCAAATGCCACTGTCATTTCTTTTCCAAGAATACCTTTGCCCAGCATTCTTCATTCTCTCCGATAACCCTCTGAGTCCCAATGTATTACTATTTAACACATAACCTCTCATGTAGATTGCCATAAGCAAGTACAAGCAGAGGTTACTTGAACCCCTTTTTCTCTCTTTGGATTGAGACCATCACAATTAAAAGAGTTCACCAACTCCTGTGTAACTGATCTGTGCCTGAGACTCTTAAAGGCAATTGTAAAAATATATACATAGTTACCACACAAAAGAGAAAGAAATTTACTTCGAGATTTCCAAAACATTCTCCTTTTCAACACAGAAGAGGCCAGAGATCGTGGTTACGAAGAGTTGTTACTGGATTTTTGGAAAAGACCTATTCAATCTGAACACCTTTGACCTGTTACAATAATAGTTTACCCATTGAACTACATACAACTGTCACTGTATAATACATTTACCTTTAGACTAGATATTCTCAGTTGTGACATTCACTTCCTGAAGCATTTTCAAAATCATTACCAATTCGTCCCACAAGAACCTTTCTAAAATACTAGGAGAAAGTCAGACAGATTTGACCTTGATGAAAACATAGCTGAATTTTATTTTTTAGGTATCTCCATATCACAGCTTATTATTGTATAGAGTGGGTTCTCTAGAAAGATATTGTTCTATAAAATGCAGTTTACAGTTTCTACTCTTTTTATCTCTTTCAAGGGACTAGTTTATTTCCTGATATATTTTTCAAAACACTCATTAAGGGGAGCTCTGTGGGTCTCAGAATGGTGTTTCTAAAACTTCAAGCAACAAGAAAAGATTTTTTCCTGTTGTTTGTATCATTTTAATAATTTAAGAAAAAGAATGAAAGAAGCTGAGGCTTCATATTTACAATACAGGGATTGGATAACTATGTCTCATCAGATCCTATACATTATTGTTGTAAGGGGGGGTCCTAACACAGCATTTGGCAGGAGTAATGCCAGTCATATTAGAACTCAGTAATTATATTTTCTTTGAAACTACTGCCTCAGAAACAACAAGGGATAACTAAAGTCTTGTAGACTTCTTTTGGATAAATGAGAAAATTTAATGTCTAGCAAGGAAAGGGACACTTGCCATTTTCTGTGAAAGTGGAGTATGTGAAGAGTAGCCTCAAAATTTAGCATTTTTTCCTCCCTACAAAGTATTAAACAATTAATTCCACAAGCTTTATTTAACTGTAATACTGTAGTACCTACCTAGTAGGCTACCCTTCCTTGGAAATCAATTTATCGTGGTAGCTACCATAATAGAATCCATTAGAACCAACACAAAGAAAATGTTCTTGTATGAAAATTAATCAACAGTGGTGAAACAAAAGGGCCTTTGTTTGTTTTGAAAACTAAAAATAAGATATTGAGATGTCTCTACTTATGTGAAAAGGAGAAAAAATATTATCCTCATATTTGGACTCTGCTAGACTTTGAATAACCTTCTTTTCCATGGTCTTTGGATCAGGCTATATACAAACACCCAGAACTAGGAGGATGGAGATGTTTGGATACTTTGCTGCATTGCCCAGAAGTCGCCCAGCCAAAATTAACCAAACTGCACACAAGCAGTTGCTCCACATGCATCCTTTGTGCGTGTAAGAGCTGCCTTTGTCTGGACTGCTCTGCTCACTGCTAGCATGACAAAATGGGAGGCAACAGCATAAAATTTAATTTATTCTCAGAACCCATATCTAGTACTTTGCATAATACACAGTTCTGAAATAAGCCAGGATAGGGAAGAAGCCACACTAAAAAAAAAATTACAAAAGACATACTTTTAGAGGCAGGAAACAGAAATGCCAAATACAGATATGAAAACTATTTCTACTTCCTAGTTGAAGGTGCTCCATGCATACAATTGCCTGCCTAAATGTAGAATGTATTATAGCAGCCTGATGTGGAAAACTTGTAAGACTTGAGGTTTGGTTTGGACATTTTCAAATCACTCAGACTAAAGATTCACTCTTTTTGCTTCAAAATGCAAACTGGACTGGAAATCTTATAATGGAGGCTTTCAACTTTATGAGGCTTCTACTGCCAGTCTCAACTGAAACAAGGAAAAGAAAGCTGAGGGGAAAATACATGAGGGGAAAACATGCAAAAAGAATATTTCACAATCTGAAAAATAAATGGTCCAAGCTTCTTTTGAAAAAAAGAAAAATTCAGGGATTATACAGGTAAAATATTTTTTTTCCCAGCTCTAATACTACAGAGAGACAACTTAGGAAGAGATCATATTTTACTTAAAAAAAACAAAGCTACTGTAATGAAGAGTGCACAATGCAATTTAAAATGACAGCACATTCCTTCAAAACGATACTATTGAGCCATACAAAATCCTGATGGGAAAAATTCAGATCCTTCATAAATTCATAAACTACCTGCAAATAACAAAAATAATCAGGCTTTGATAAGTTAGCACCAGGATCAATATGTAGCCCTTTAACACAGAAAAATACCACAGCTGTGATATGGAAATTACTGAAGAACTACTAGAATCTGCTTGAAGAAGGAGTGGGTGCTGCAGCCCAGCTGCAAGGCAATAAAGAGAAAATGTCACCAGTTTCCTTAACTCAACAAAACCGTGTTTATTAAATGTTGCCCAATAAATATATGCATCAGAGTTCATCACAGTTTCTTTCTTTTCAGTGTATGACTTTGCTCCCTGGACCTCACGTCACCATGTTCATATAAAATAACATGAGCTGTTAGTCCCCTAACCAATGCTGAAGTTAAAGCAGTCTTCTGGACGTAAGGAAAGCAACACCAGACATCTAGAAAGTGATCCCCAAAGTTACTGAAAAGGATTGGTACCCTGCCAATCAAGATTTCCTTTCACCAACACCCTGTCTCGGGTCAATGGAGGCCTGTATCTGAAGGTTTCAGTGCGTTTTACTCAATTGTGTTTGGAGCAGGAAAAATGAAAAGTAAGTGAGAGAGAACCTCAGCACTAATTACAGAATCACAAGATATGCTGAGTTGGAAGGCACCCTCAAGGATGATCCAGTGCAACTCTTATCCCTGCACATCCCCAACAATCACACCATGTGCCTGAGAGCATTGTCCAAATGCTCTTGAGCTCTTTCAGGCTTGGTATTGTGATGACTGACTGGGGAGCCTGTTCCAATGCCCAATCACCCTCTGGGTAAAGAACCTATTCCTGATACCCAAAATAAACCTCCCCGGACTCAGATTCATGCCGTTCCCTCAGGTCCTGTCACTGGTCACAAGAGCGAAGAGATCCGTGTATACTCTTCCCCTTCCCCTCATGAGGATGCTGCAATGGGTCCCTTCAGACTCCTCTTCTCCAGGTCGAACACACCAAGTGACCTCAGCCGCTCCTCATACAGCTTCCCCTCAAGGCCCTTCATCATCTTTGTTGCCCTCCTTTGGATGCTCTCTAACAGCTTAATGTCTTTCTTGTATGGCAGTGACCAAAACTGCACATGGTATTCAAGGTGAGAATTTAAGGTAATTCTCCATCTGCAAAACCCTTCAACTGAAGGGCATGGATTACAAAAGCTAAGATGGATAAAATATCCTTTTTTTTCTATTTTATCATTTGAATGAGAGCCCATTAGAGCAGGGGCTGAGTGAATGGCACAAATGACCATAACCTTGAAGAAAGAGCTTACCTTTGGTTCAGCATTTAAGGATGTAGACCAGTCTTTTATGTACAGATAATCCCTCATGCTTAATAATTTACATGATGAGATCGTTAACTTTAATGTCCACAGCATTAATGTTTGGAAGTGGTAAACTTTCATTTAAGCATGTTGGGGAAACAAAATAGTATCCTAAATAGCTCTAAGGGTTAAAACTGGAGTGTTTTAATAAATTCATATAAGGCCATGCTGTCTCTTGAGAGATATTTTGGTGCCTGGACAGCCTAAAACACTAAGCAATCTAAAGTGATCCAGGTGTTAGACGACTCAGGGATAAAAAACTTTCTCCAGATTCATAACTGGTGGTCAGCATGAGGTGGTCAGCAGTCTCACATGTATTTTACTGTGTGTCTGATTTAAATAGTGATACAGCAGACCTAACCTCACTTTAAAAATTGCCCCGACACTGACATATGTTCTCATTGACATGTCATCTTAAGAGCTGAACAACATGGAGTGCAGGGGTTAATGCTGCTCTGCCATCCTAATTGTTGATTTATTTCTGTATAAAATTATTGTTATCCAGAATAAGACTGAGCATCATGATCTGGAAAGGCTGCAAACAAAAATGGTTTTGTCTAAAATTTCTTTTTAATGACCTAGTAAAATCAACTGAGTACCATACAGGTCAGTATTACATTATTTGGCATTAATGTTAAATGTGAGTAAAAAAATCCCAGGGAAACAAGAATCAAAGTTGTTTTGCAAGCAATGCATTTTTCTTACTGAAGGCATAATAGCTACCCTTAGGGTTTGGATATTTTAGTTGATTTAGAAAAGGAAAAGCAAAAAGAATAAAGAGAGCGAGAGAGTCACTTATGCTTTGACCTTAAAGAACAAGATTAATGAGGTGCAGTGAACAATGAAATGAAAACATTCAGTTTGGTCCAAGAAGCTAGCAGAGGTGTGATAATTTTTAAGATTTCAAAGAGGATGAAGAATGAAAGTATCAAGTATTTTTAATTTTTTTTCCTTTTTTTGGATTGACTAAGCCATTTTATTTTGTTACTTTCACATGTTTACATGAGAACCTGCTTGGTTTTATTGTAAGATAATTTTAAAAAGAAAAGTTTTTTACAGATTCCTACTTCTTTCTTTCCACAGACCTATGACTTTCTCTTAAATTTTTAAAATATAAGGTGAGACACTTCAGCTATCTAAAAACAACTTTTTTTTTTCCTAAAGTAACAAGGAAATTTTTGTAGAGAAGAGTTACTCATTTTTAAAGTTGAGCTGCAAGAAAATAATTTTTAAGTAGAAATACTATAACTGAGGAGTTTTTGAGGAACTTTTTAGTAGATCATGAGCCACATACCATCCCAATAATTTATATCACGTTTACTACATAAAAACATTCTAAATAATACATTGAGGCACTATTAATACTGCATCATGCAATGCCTGCTTAAAAAAATATTGCCACCTATTGTTTGGATTCATTGCGGTCTTTTGCAAATTCACATGCATTACACTATTTTTTACCTATTCTACCTCTTCCCTAACATTCTTGTGAAGAGAAGAAAGAAAGCTCTTCTGACCTAATTTATATTTTCCATGCTCTCCATTTAGAGAGGACAAATATTTGAATCCTGTCAGTACAACAAATATTCTCTTTGCTATTTGTGGGTGTACTGCCACCTATTAGTATAGCAGTTATTTTCTGAGAGGGAAAAAGAACAACAAACTTCATAAAGTTACTTCACTGAGTTGAAAACCATTCATAGGACGATTTTCATTCTGAAGAGGAACTTAAGACTGACAAGAACATTGTAAATATCTTTGTATATGCTTTCAGTTCAAGATAAAAGGGCATCTAGATTAAAAATGGCCGTAGGGAATGTGTCAAGGATGCCTCTTCAATCATGTTCTGCCAAAAAGCAGATGCCCAAGAAAGACTTTAAAGCACAGAGCACCTAGAATCATAGAATGGTTTGGGTTGGAGGGGACCTTAAAGATAATCTAGTTCCAACCCCCTGTCATGGACAGGGATGCCTTGCACTAGACCAGGTTGCTCAGAGTTCCATCCAGCCCAGTCTTGAACATTGCCAGGGATGGGGCATCCACAGCTTCCCTGGGCAATCTGTTCCAGCCTCACTACCTCCACAGTAAAGAATTTCTTCCTAATATCTGATCTAAACCTACTGTCTATCAGTTTGAATCCATTCCTCCTTGTCCTGTCACTACATGCACTTGGAAAAAGTGTCTCTCCACCTCTCTTGTGGGCTCCCATTCAGGTATTGAAAGGCCACAATTAAGTTACCCTGGAGCTGTCTCTTTTTCAGAGTGAACAATCTCAACTCTCTCAACCTTTCCTCATAGGAGAGGTGTTCCATTCCTCTGATCATCTTGCTAGCCCTTGTCTGAATGCTCCAACAGGTCCATGTCTGTAGATGAAACACTCCCTGAATACTCTTTCAGCATCTCTGAGTCATTTAAAGAGTGTAATTTCTGGTTTTTCTCTGTTTAGTTTTTTAACCCTTACAGACCTAATCCTAAAATTTCATTCTGATCTCTAAAGATCATCTCAGAACAACTCATTTACATGTAAAGTTTGGAATCAGTTTCCTCCATACATCACTTTACACTTACACTGAATTTCACCTGCCATTTTAACCCAGTCACACAGCCTAATAACGCTCTCCTGCAATTTTCTCAATAAGGTTTCTTTTTTTTGTTGCCTTGTTTACTTTAAGGTAGTTAGAAAAATTAGTTGTAGCATTGTTCAGCACTCTCTCTGGGTCTTTTATATGTGTGCTCAATAGCACAACTCCCTACAGAACATCATCAGTAACTTCTCTACGACAAGTTCTCTACGACAAGAAGCAGTGATTGACACCTATTCTCTTTCCTACCTTTTGGCAATTTATATAAAGACATTCATTGTTATAGCTTCTTAATTTCCTTTTTTTTTTTTTGGATGATGGACCTCACAAACTGCCTTTTAGGAATGCAAGTGTCATGTTACAAGTGGAGTTTATCAACTGGAACTCCTTGTCCACATGGCTGTTGACATGAAAGTTTGTGAGGCGGATCTTTTTTTAATTATTTGTATTTTAAGGAAAAGCCAAGTTCATGGCTCCCAAGTGAGCTGTGGATCTCTTAATTCTATAAGTTTCCTATTCTATTTCCTTTTCTGTTGACTGGTACAGACAGATTTACATTTATCTCTCATGATTAACACCCTGTAGTTCCCACGATCTCTTCTGGAACCCTTTAAAAGTCCTTAAAAACTCTTAAAAGCCTGGTGTCGCATTTGCTACCTTCCAGGCTTCCAGCAGTTTTAGACAAGAGCCTACATACCACAGCTCACAATTCTCACAACTCTGCTATTTTATCCCTGACTTCTATTGCAGTGTTAGGTCACCGCTTACTCCAACAATTTGTTCCATAACCTCTTCTTACAGACATTTCAATTCCATGAAACGATCCCTGACCAAATGAGTTGGGCTCTGAGCTCTCTGCCTCCCCCCGTGGTGGAGGTGAATGCATTTTTTTAGCCTGCTTATGCCTTTAAAAGAGTTTCCTAGGGATCTATGTAAGCTGGAAAAGATCCCATTGAAACCAGGGAAAGCTTATATAAACCCGTAAACCCACACACTAAGATCCAGTTTGCCCCCTAGAACTCTGGTGTTTGCTGCTCAGAAGATAAATAGGGTTGCCATCCTGCAGAAGAGTTTGTGTCCATATAGACCACGCCATGACTCCCACGGCACTGACCCCATCTGCTTCAGGTGTAACAGGATCTAAACGGAGCAGAGGGGCAGAGAAAGGGAGAGAAGACAAAGAGGCATAATCACCAATATTGTGTATCTCCAGGTATTTTTAGCTGCTATACAGATATCCAAATCCCTTTTGAAACTTTCTGAGCTCTTGACCTCCTTGACTTGCAGTGCCAATGAATTCTTCAGATCACGTCTTGAATGAAAATGTGACTGGTGGCCAGAAATGTTACTAAGCAGAACAATCCCATCAGTTATAATTCAATAGGTACAATCCTGCTGCTTAACCATTGACATTTCTATTTCTCTTATATGGGTATGTGGCATCAACATTTCTCTGGAGCAAGGCTAAAATACAAAGGACAGGCTTTTGAACACGACTTCATAGAGTATTTAGCTGGAAATCCCTGGTTCCTTACGGCACCTGCAGATCTCAACATTCTTTTTTACTTTCAGGTTTTTTCCTAAATCCAACTTTTTCTTCCCACAGGTGAAACATTTCATCTTGGTTTTATTCATTCTTCATTTTCACAATCCATTAGCTTGTTTTCTGTCAATTATCAACAGGCTTTTTACATCTCTTAGTGCACAAATCAGTGCAGAGGAAACGTTACCAAAATTTCTAGAGCAGGGAGACATCTAAAGGAATGAACAGACTCTCTAAGGGAAAGAGCCATTTGAGGAATGCTTTTAGAAGGACCAGAATTTGACCAAGCTGATAATATAATATAGGTACAGCTGCTATCTTGTGACTTTTAATACAGAAATGAGAACATGAATTAATTTCCTTGATCATACTGTTTCAATCTAAGGAAATCTGCAATCATTTACATAATTCCCATCTCCTCTCTTTCTGTAGGCAATTTAGGACAATGTGTAATGCTTTTAATCAGTCTTTTATTAGTATCCTAAAAATGAAATCTTCCAAAAACAGGTTGTGAAGCAATATAAACTCATGTACAATTAGCTCAGTTTAAAAATGTTTTCTCCTAATGGGATTATGTTCTGTAAATGATCTTGTTGCTATGGCAACTGCCACAAAAACCACACTGTGTTTGCAGTTCAATAGCAACTATTGCACCTGTGTACCAACCTTTCTTTCTGTGGTTTATGTTTTTGCGTCTCAGACAGCGGTGTGGAAGCAAAAAAAAAACCTGTGACCTAGAAAAGTTCAGGCATTGTTCCAGCTGTGCTTGCAGGTACTATTGTTAACAGTACTTCTCTTGTATTTTCTTCAAATAAAGTTCAAATTATCTGTATTCACCAAGCTGAAAATAACACCCCAAAACTATTGATGGAGGTATGTGTGCATGTGTCTGCAGGGAAATAGAAAAGCACACTACTTAGTTTGCATGGCACCCTAGAAAAATGGGCAGATAAATTGCATAACAATAAAAAATTATCTTAGGAGGCTGTGACCAGTATCAGTAAAAGCCAACAATGAACAATTCCGTGTGGCCACATAGCTATCTATAAAAACAGTCATATGAAAAGCCTTTTTCAAGCTTCTCCTTTCCACTCAAGTCAAGGAAGCATCAAAGAGGTATAATTTCCATATATTCTCTTGAGAGTTGATGCTGGAAACACAAGAGAATGGGAAATTATTTTTAATATTATCCAAAGTAAGGTGAGGTAAAAGTAGCTCCTTTTTACTTATAAATGTGTGGCTGAGTCTCATTTGGAGACAGTTGCACTGACTTAAGTGACAGAATTGAATATCAAGCTCGAGAAAGAAACGTCAGTGAGGAGAAAAAAGAAGCTACCCGGCAAAAGTGGAATTTACCCCTAGAAAAGATCACCTAGGAACCCCCAGGAAAGTCTAAGTCTGATTCCCCCTAACCTTTTCATTATACTCTTTCTGAAAAATAAAAAGCAGCAAACAACTTCAATTCCCTCCTGAAGGAAGAGATGATGCTGCACTTGTAATTTTGAGGGGCAGTCAGACACAGCAGTGATGGATGCTGAGTTTGAACACAAATAAGGTTGTGTTCTGTCCCTCTAACACTCATTACCATTTCTGCCTTGCCTCACCAAAAGCTTATTATTCCTATACTGTCTCAACAGGAAAATTATGCCCTTTGTTTTTGCAGAAAAGTAAACGTAAACCAAGATGCTATTTGCAAACTGAAATCCCTAAACAAGGTGTACAACAATTTCTTCAAAAGGCATCCTAGGCAAAAGAAGGTCAAAACCAGCCAGCTTTGCTGGGAATAGAAGAATGACTACCCTGTTCAGAGAAGAAGGAAGAAGGAATTACCAGATGTTCCTCAGTGGAATACTGCATGATCCACTGTATTGAAGACAACAGATGGATTCAACATAGCTAAAAGAAACATTTTATCCAGCAGTCTTGAGAGCCTGAAAGTAAAATTCTGTTACCAGTGTGACCTTGCAGCAATAGCTACACCTCAACAAAATGCCTTCCTATTCCTTTCTTCATACACAATATACTCCTTGCCCCATCTCCACAGTCACGACTGAGGCACCAGGAGTATGGGGAATTTGTTCTTGTGCATGAAGATACAAACACCAGTTATCCTTCCCTTTCTAGTATATAATTCAGATTCTTTTGCATTGCTGCACAGAATACATTCCCTGTGTTATAGATTGAGACACAAACTGGGTTTACCACTTTCACTCAAGTAACAAGCCACAGGACAAAAGTCCCTCAACCTGAATACAGAGAATTAAGCCCTACCACCAAAAAGGAAGAGAAAAGTAGAGATACAAGCATAACTACTTTTTTTGGTTCATTTCTGTTCTCCTAAAGCTAATGCAAAAGATTCTTCCTGTTACCTGGAGAATTATTTATTTCTTCTCACTATATGTGAAAAGTAAAACATAGAATGGTTCTAAATGAAAACCTCAGACTTGAATAACCTGAGCTCACCACAGTTTTTCATCTGCTGACTGAGGCCCATTGTTAAACTGTTAAAAAATGAATGATTGCTGTGAAATACATTATACAGGTACAATGTATGCAAGTAGCCACCCACTTTGGCATACTAGTCAGATGCAGGCCAGATTTCCAAATGACACTATAAGGGGGTGATCAGCTTTATTCACACACATGAATCCTGTTGATTAACCCACGCTAATAGAAAACAATTGCATGAGAGAGCAAATTATTCTGGCAGACAATCCACTAATATATGAGCAATGGTCATCATCTCTATGGTGACATTCATTAAGACAAAAAATGATTTGCTGCCAGGGGTTATTGCTCAGCCATTCCCAATATTTTTAGACAATGGCAAAAGCGGGACATTTTTTAACTGTCAATTTTTGCCCAAGAAATGAAAGAGAAAAAAAAAGAAAAAGAGCAGTTCAGGACGAAGTGAAATTCTACATCCTGGGGTCATTAAGTTTTCATTCTATGCATTAAACATTAATGAATAAACTAGAATGTAAACAGTGATGAATAGAAGAAAAACTGTTTTGTTTTAACCATTTTTATTTAACTCTCAGACAGGACATTTTGTTTCTGAAATATTTAATTTAGAGGTTCTTGATAGTCTCTTCAGTTATAAAATAAAAAATTGTAATTAGATCATGAGACTTAGCTAGCCAGACTGAAGTGCCAAAAAAGTAAAGGTTATTTAATCAACAAAGTAATAGTTCCACTCTGAAGAGAGCTCTTGTATAGTTTGCTCAAGCTAAATCAAACTGTAGTGATTCTCGAATACAAAACATTGCAGGATCAATATTCACAGTCATGCAAGTATCAGAAAACCTGGGCTCTACTCAAAGAATTTTCCAGGACGTATGAGAAAACCCTGAGTTCATTGCTCAGTTCTGATCCACTCCCATTTTTGTATGTGTTAAGGAGCATACATTTGACTTCAAATCTCTCCATGGAAGAGATGGTTTTCCAATATCCCACAGCCAGCGCTGTCACTGCTGCCTCCCAGAAATCTGCCCACAGCCTGCTTGTGACCAGGAGCTGCAGACAGAGCCGTGCTCCCACAGAAAGCTGTCCTTGGAAATAAATTACTTATGGCACAACACAATTGAATCTGTTTCTGAGGTTAATCCATAATGACACAAATGGCTGGTTTTGCCTGTGAACTCACTGTGTTAGGCAAGTGCTGATCTTCCTGGGAGAGGGAAGTGAATCCTGCTGACTCATCGATGCAAGCGAGGGGTTGGAAGGAAGACTGGGAATGACCCTGAAAAATGAAAGCCTAGGCAGAACAGCCCTCAAGGATGCAAACTTAGGGACAAATCTGGAGGCAAAATTTGGTTCATAATAATTATAAATGCTTTTGTAAGTGAAAACTCACTCCATAATAAGATTAGGCCTGACAGTCTGAAAAACATGTTGGCTATATTAACAGCAGTCTGAGAAAACTCCCAGGCAGGTGTCCATAAGCCATCAGTATCTATCTAGAAGGCACTGATAACTCAAAATGAGCACAGAAGGTAAAAATATCATTTGGAGACTGCAGGGAACTAGAGAAGATAGCATAGAAGAGCGAGAAATAGGCTTCATAAGCCTTACAAGTTCTGCACTGACCCCTCTTTGATAGCTATTCATCCAATTTGCTCTAAATTCAAATAATTGAATAATACATATTCAAATGTATGTTATAGTTATTTTTAAATTAAGCTTCCATCAGAGAAAAGATATTCTTACTTCCCAGTGATATGAAAAAAAACCCAAAACACCTGTAAGATGTTCCAAAAAGATAGGCTGGACCTACGTGAAGCATTTCTTCTACAGGAACTACATCATGTGCAATCTAATCAGAAAACTAAGATCCTGATGTTATTGTGCACTGTTTTAATTGATGCCAGCTGTATGCTCTTTTAATGACATAAAAACAATAAGAAAGTGAACATAGTATTTCCATGTGTATTTTCATTTCAGAAGCACTGGAATGTAAGAAGAGTGTTCTCTATAGACAGAACAATACATTGCCACTTTTCTACACTGTGACTTTCCTTTTTTATGTCAGGACCAAATCTAAACTCCTCTTCTTAGACAAAGTTACTATGACCTTTGTTAAAATAAAAAGGACACCTGGAATTTTAAAACTAATAATTTAAAAAAATGTTCTTATAGTGCCTCAGAGAAATCATAAAAATCTTACACAGTTTGTCTTGAAAAGCAGAGGCAAATGTAGGCATACACCTGAGCTCTGCTTTTCTAGTGAACAGCTGGAAGTCTGAACTTCAAAATCCATCACAAAACCAAACACCAGGCTGTTGACAGTTCTGTGACTGATCTGTCAGTCTTGACGCTGTAGAAAACATTGAATACTTATACCCAGTGGAACAGATTATTCCAAAGTTCAGTGGTGGTGGCTCTGGCCTGGAACATAGGAAAGTGTTTCTAATCTTCTGTCCCAGTGATAGCATAGTTCCTCACATGAAGTAGAAAAGTTTGCAGACTATTCTGTACATGCCTGTGGCCTCTCCTTTCTTTCCCATCTACCCTCCTTCAGTCAAAACTTTCCTGTCTCCTTACTTTTATCTGGAAGAAACTCCTTAGAAGCAATGGTAAGGACATTCCTATAAGAAAAAAATCAATTTAATGATCTGGTTTTCCACTGGGAGCCCATGTTGTCAGAAAAATCTTTACCATCTATAAAAACGGTCCCCTGACACCTAGTTACAATTCTCCCAGGAGAGAATCATCAGAATGAGCAAAATCTCAGCTCTGTCCAGCCCTGACTTCTGAGAAACATGGGCTCTGGATCTTCTCAAGCGATGCATTGTAAGCAGAGACAAACAACTGACAGGCATATACTACCTCAAAAAAAGGAAGAAAACCTCAAAAAGTTTATTTACCTTCCTGCATCTCTGAATCCTAACAATAGTACCTGCATGTGCTACGCACTGCCACTCCACCACCTCTGCAATGTGTCACAGAGGACTTGAATCATCTCTGATGGACGTCGGCACACATCCCGCCAAGCATCTGACAGAACGATCTGCGTGAGCTGCTCATGATTGACGCCAACCTGTTACAAATCATTTGTCTCCAACAAACTGTTCTTAACAGTTTGTTTGATGTATTTGATAGGAACTGGGAGGGGAAAATAATAATTTAATAATGCAACATGTCAGAGCTAACTTTTTTTTATTCATTAGGAAAACAGTGCTTTTGTTATATATGTCGCTGGATTAAGCTAAAACAGCCAGTGCTCAGGTCTAGAGCGATGTTTCAGTAATGGATTAAGTGGCTCCAGTTGTACTGAGAAGGGCAAACACAAAGGATTATTTCTTTTGTGGCCTTAGTCTAAGACCAACCTGTCCTTCCTATCATGTTGATGCACTGGCAAGCAGGGCAGTGCCTCGTGCAGGACAGCTGTTCTCAGTACTGGCTGAAATCCTGCCAGGGCAGCGCATAAACCCATTTGCCCAGTGGTGATTTTGTCACAGCTAATGCACTGCAGGAGCCAGAAGCCCCTGCTTGGGTAGAAGTGCTTTATGCAACTGATGAGAGATAAGTGGTCAGTGCCAGGCTGCGTGCTGCCAGCACCATAAGGAGTGGTGCTTCCTTGCTTGCTCTGACCTTCTTCATGAAGTGAAGATGCCCCACTGCCCACCTTGGCATCTTGTTTGGCATGAAAAAGAGTGAGGAGCTGGTGAAGGAGGCCACAGCCCACCACCTGAAGCAGTCCACCACCCTCTCAGCCACTGCTCCTGTCTGTCCATCTAGCAAAAGGAAACCAAAAACCAAACAAGATCCAAGAGAGAAGGGATTGTTTGTAAGCTTCACTGATGGAAAGGTCTGAAATATTAACCATATTTTTAACATGTTTTAGAAGTTAAAAAAAACCACAAAACCCATCAAGGACTATATTTGAAAATAACACATGACATTAAAGTATTTTTGCCATTTGAAAGTGAAAGTGCCATTTGAAAATTTGAAATGAGGGGTGTTGAGGTGATGGACATCCGCGTTTGGTGGCACCTGTTTGATCCTGGTAGCTCAAATTCCATTAAAATGTAAAATTTTAATGGATAGACTTATGAAGGTTCTCCACCTGAGTAACTCTGTCATTTTTTTGGAGGAGGAGAAGGAACCAAAACCCAAATGCTGAAGAACCCCTTCACAGTTACCAATCCATCTTGCCAATGAACAGCACAGCTGTTAAACTGTCACCAAGTAATAAGAACTGTAAACCCACAGCCACAACTTCTCAGAGAATTGTACTGTGGTTAAGAAGTTGATTTTCGCCAGTCTTACACAACAAACTCAGCTTTACCCGTGCTGCAACGTAAGTGAGTCCACCATGGGCTACAGAAACCACTCAAAAGCTGAGAAAATATATAAATTGTTATGTCTGCAACCTGCTCTGCACTGCTGCAGCTCCACTGACATCAACTCTTTTGGTAGCTTATTTAAAGCTATTTGAACCAAAAATCACAGTCTCATTTTCAGCTACAGCACACATAGAATCTCCACTTCAAAATGAATTTCAAGGTCTCCATCTTACTGTCTTTTCATATCTGCTTCGGTTTCAGCCATTTAATCTTTCCTAACACCTTTCTACTTCTCTGGGTTGGTAACTGTAGTGTAAGTGAATCTCAGGAAAAGAAAGGTGTTCAGTTCAATGTTCCTAGGCTGAGAGTGCCTTGGCTCCTCCAGATAAAGAAAGCTTTTTCTGGAGATGAAGCATTTAATGGGCCATTATCTGAAATTATTAACCACCAAAAAATACCACCTCATTCTCCCCCTGCTTTGAAAGTTATAATCCAGTACCTTCAGGAACTGGAAGTTAGATAACTTTGCTGACAATTTGTACAGCAAAAATATAGTACATGACAGGCAATTGTGAATTCTAACTCTGTAATCACACTTAAGAGGCCTCAACAATATCTCATGAGAATGAATCTCAAGTAGCTATTATTTAAAGCATCTTTTATTTTCTAAATGCCACTGAAGCAAGGATTTTCATAACAGCAATAGATACACGGCGAGTTTTTCTATGGAGTCGAACAGAATGACCTACATTAAATTCCAGTAAAAACAGGGAAACGTAGTTGCTTTGAGAGACATCACCATGAGAAACTCAGTGGCATGACACAAGATCAGTAAATACCAAGATATCTGGGGTCTGGCTGTATTGCTACAATGCCTAGCTCAGCCACACATGTTCAGTCAGTCAGTAAACCTAGAACAGCTTTCCCAGGAAATATTAAGGAAGTTTCTTCTGAAATGAAACCCTAGCTGTGGGAGATCATATGCTAAGCTAGAACAACCAGTGTTTTTGTAGACATTTTCAAAGCGACAATTTGTGGCCACAGGTGATGTTTATCCTTCTGTTTCATGTAAGGATCAACTGTCTCTTGCACCTGTGTATGCTTTTACTCATAACCAAACTGAGCTCTGCAGGCTCAAGGTATGCCACATCTCTTTTTGGCACTTTTACACTGAAATATTTTAATTCACTTTACTCTGCTCTTCTTTCTGGCCTATCAGAAAAGAAAAGAAAAAAAAAAAAACCAAAACCAACCGAAAAAAAACCCCCAAAAAAACCCCAAAAAAACCCCCCAAAAAAACCCCACCCTGGTATTCATACAGGTACAGAATATGTCCTGTGACCATCTCAGAGTTAGGGAGCTACTTGGATTTAGTCAGGCAGGATCCTCCTACTGTCATAAGGAAGAAACAGGTACATAAGACCATTCCTTCCTCCTTAAGACAACGTAAAACATAACTGGGCTGAAGATAACTTTCCTGTCACAAGTACTATGGACTGTACTTTTCTGTCCAGAGAAAATAAGTGATCCTGAGTCTTTAGTATGCAAGACTACTAATTTCAAGGTTTTCCTCACTTTGTTGAATAAGTTGTTCTGATTTATCTAGCTGCCACAAGTTCCTGCTGTTGTAATGCAAGTTGCCCTCCAGGTCTTTAATACATCATAGACTATGCAGTTCTAAAAGCCAAGAAAAGCACTGCTTTCAACTATTTCCTTACTAAATTATGCATTTACTGTAAATGCCTATAACTTTTGGGGAACTTGACAAAATACTGTGGGTTTTCTCTATCACTGAGGCAAGGTTATATCTATCAATTATTATATAAGAAAAAATTAAAATTTTCAATTCCTGTGTGTCTGTCAGACTCAAATTAAAAAGCTATCTCTTGGCTATTGCAGCTGCTGGTACTTCATATACTCAGGCATACTTAGACAAGCACCTGAAAGAAATCCTTTCAGCGGCAGTCTTCTTTTCTGAGTGTAAAAGGGCCATCTCTCAAGAAAGTACTCATATATTCCCAGACTACTTATTTCACAGGAAATAAAAAATGTAAAGTCCCAATCCCTTCGACTTAACAGCACATTTGTATTACAAGAATCACACTCAAGGTAAACAGCTACTAACAAGAATAGTTCCAACTCCTCCCTAGAGAAGGAGGATGAAATAGGACAAGATGCTGAAGATCAACATGAGGCTCAAGAACTGGCACTAGGAAAAAGATTTCAGATATCCAATCCTTAGAAAGTATTCATAGGCACAGGACCCTTCTTGACAGATGGATAATTCCCTGAGTATGTGGCATATCTGACCTTTAGGAATCAAGCCTGGTGTGACTGATAAGACAAGTGTGAGGCTTAGAGGAAAGGTGACAAGAACAAAAGACATTTGACTTGTAATCTTTGTGGCTAGTTTAAGGGTATGGAAAAGGAATAAGATAAACAAGGCTACAGCAATACAAGACCATCAGACAGCAAAACCAGGAAAATTAAGAAAAATGAAAACTCCATAGGCATGGAAATTATTCAAACAGCATATTAGAAAACGCAGTTAAAATTGGACAGACCAAATAATTGCCTAGAAATTAATAACCTAAATTATAGATCCAGCAGCAAATATTTTATGTCTTCTGAGTTTGTGATAGTAGATGGAAACCAAGAAATTTAGACTTCTTAAGTTAATAAGTGAAAAGTTGTTTTGGCCCTTTAGTCTGCTTGCAAAGATAGAAGAGACTGAAACAAATTCTGAAGGTAAAAAACAATTAAAATATATGCTAAATGAAAAAAGAAATGTAGCAGTATATGGTGTATACCGCATCCAACTATTACCACTTTCGCTAATGAATCTGATTTTTTAAATTAAGGAAATGCTATAGGTCTCATTTATCTGGACTTAATTAAAGCATCTTGCAGGAACATAGGGGAAATTATAAAACTAGGGAAAATTGGTAGTAGTAAAAATATTATAATGTCTATAAAAATGGTTTATAGAGAAGACAAGAATACCAGTAAGGGAGAATGGATCTTTGGCAACCATATTTCACATTTTCATTAGCAACTCAGCCGTAATAGGTAGGAGCGGGTTGGTGAAATCCAGTAATGGTGTAATGCTGAGAAGTATCTCAAAGTGGCAAGGACTCTAGCATTGTCTTGGAAGAGCTGGAAGACTGAGAAATAGGTGTAAGTATGTGTTGAAAATAACTACTTTTAAGTGCAAAGTCACAGCTTTCAGGGCAAGTATCAGTAATTTCAGCTAAGGATTGGGAGTTCATCCTGTAAGATGAAAAAGAAAGAAAGAAACACAGCAGTTTATTTCAGGATGATCTAAAAGCCACCAATGTACCATCGTTGGGAGAAATGCAGTCTCGAGTAAGATGCCTGACAAAAGGCACTTCCTTGGGAGTTAAGGAAATAATAACAGTTGTGCTGAAACATCATGTGAAACACAGCTCTGGCCAAGCACATTTAAGAAGTCAATTCAAACTGGAATGTGCATGAGGAAGAATTACTAGAAAGGTCACCATAAGAATGAAAAATTTCACTTCTGAAAAGAAAGGGAAACATTTGGCTCATTCAGTATAATGTATCTTACACTGTGGTTGGGCAAGTACAGGACATGAGGAAGAGAAAATGCAAATTATATAAAGTTGTCACAAGCACAGACTGGTAGCCTGCAAGGCTGGCATGATTAATACAGGTTCTGTTATCAGACAGGAAAGGGTCTGTCATCTGTTTGATTACCTGTGGGTTCCCAGCACAGAGTATCAGGTGTTTGTAAGGAAGGAGCAGCTTCTCTCAAACTGAGAAAGAACATCATGCTATTGGAGTGACAGACAATTTTCTACTCTCCTACTAGAGTCCACCTAAGCACAAAACTGCCTCTGCAGCAGCTTCATGATGACATTTATATTCAGAAATCTAGTCTCTCTCCAACTGTTCCCCCTCTTGTCCATTGCCTCCAGCTGCTACTTGTAAATCCCATAAGGATTATTAAAAGGGTATCAAGATCAGAAAACCAAATTTCAATACTTAAGGTTTTAATACTTAATCCTTAAGGTTTACAAAGAAGTAAAGCTAAAAAACTGTGTTTTCTGAGACGGGTAGATCCTGTTTTATTTTGTCCTGAAATAAGTGAATATATTCAATTTATTGTGAGAAGCAGGTTAACCCAAAGAATGGCCCGAGAGGAATCAGCCTCATCATTATACTTCATTCATGTTGTGCCTTTGCTTTACTATTTATAATCTTGCATTCTTTTAAGTGGCAGCTGTCAAAAAGAAACCAAAACAATCATATGCCTGTTCACAATAAGCAAGTAATAAAAGAAAATACTCAGCTCTTTGTGGGATTACTTCTGGTTAGATTCCGCTAGAACATGGCACACACTGTAAAACCTTATAATTACTAATTAGACAATCAAGAAGATGACTGAGAGTGCCATTCTCCAACCCAGATTACCAGGAAATAAACACCAGAACAGAAATAAAATGACATTTATCTCCAGAAACTGTGAATACAGCCTAACAACACATATAAAGGAAGACACAGACCCCCAGAGAGCATTCTAGCACACCCCTAAGGCTCTAGGCTGAGATCCAAAACTGCCCTTCAGGAATGACAGTGTCAGGAATCAGAGGGACTTCAGCATATGACCCAGTTTGGTGACACTCTCACTTGACCCTTTGCTGCTGCTGCTGCTTTTGTAGTGCAATCCATTCAGTGCATTGGTGGGGGAATAAAATAACATCAGCCCACATTCCAGAAGACTACAGGGAAATTAAGGAACTAATTTTGAATCACCATGTTTACAAACAGTGGCCCAGTTTACAGAGCTCTTTGGGGAGTTGAACTTTTAACGACAGTTTTAAATACAGTGAAATAGGTTTCAGAAGGAAAAGCAATAGTTGTCCAGAGACTGTACGGTGTGGGTGGGAGCAAATGGCACTCCCATAAAGAATGGAGCAGCTGCTGCGAGTTTGGCATAGTTATGCAGTATTTAGCATATTTCACCCTTGAGGATGATTATCTTTCTGTCATGAGCATAAAACACAGATAACTCATGAGCCAGTTGAATCTCTTTCTCATAAGTGGTAGGGAGGTAATGCACTGATAACTCTTTGGAGGTTAAATATATTTATTCTATTGGAACTAGCTTTTATTATTATGGCATTTGAAAGGGACAGATATTGTCTGAAATCCTGATTTTTCATTTCTCTGTCTGTTTGGGTTAAGCTTTTTATTATATCTGCATTATGCTTGCCACAGTAGAACAAAGGAGTAATCCAGAAAAGGCAGTGAAAAGCAACACTGGATATACATTTCTTCATTAGTCTTTATGGTGCAAGTACATGCACCTGTTTTCTTTGGGTACCTGTGGATGAAAACCTGCCCAAAAAGGAGATCAGTAATACAGACCATTACTAAGAGCTCTGTGTTTTGTTTCTGTGGTAAAATGACAAGTAAGAAATTCTGAGGTGGAAGCCATGAAATGGTGTAGTTTCTCTTAATCCCACAAAATTCTTATTTGCCTTCTTCCCCCATTTCATAGCAATGTAGATTTCTAAAAGGAGCAGCAGAGACAGTTTACATAGTCATGAGGCCCTGACCATCCCACATGGACCAACACTAACAGCCCAGCAGGACCACTTTTAGGGTAAATAATTGCTTCAGGAGATACTTGATTTAGGACATACTTGATTATTTAATGGAATTCTCAGAAGCCCTGAGTGATTTTTTTTCCTGTGAAATATGTGCAACTCTGAGCCAACCCCTTCACTGGCTAAGCTAAAGCAACTTCTTTCAACAGAGGACTGGCAAGGTGCATCATCAGGGAATTAGGCTGTATCAAGGATGCTGGAACCTTCATTTCAGACTCTTTGGCATAATCGCATGGTTAAGTTTAAAACAAATTCCAAGAGAAGCACCTACGCACTGCAACACTGCAGCTAAGAAAGACAGCTACGAGCACCAGTGGGACACTTTTCTGTTTACAGGTGATTCACTTCCAGTTTGGCTCCTACTTTGAAGGGACTGTTCCCTTTTTCTTTAAGGAGAGACCAGGGCATTTTAGACTCCTAAACTGGGCATCTGAGTTGGATGGTAAAGGTTAAAAAGGAATGTAGCTGTACCCTTCCTGTTCAGAAACGTAGTCTTTGTGTCATCATAAGAAAGATCTATCCTTTAATTATTCACCATTCTTGGTTGTCAG
The DNA here is from genome assembly GCA_013397725.1 of Rhagologus leucostigma. Lineage (NCBI taxonomy): Eukaryota > Metazoa > Chordata > Aves > Passeriformes > Rhagologus > Rhagologus leucostigma. The sequence continues at coordinate 938,605 of VZTD01003237.1, forward strand.
CTTAATCTAAAAACGCAGTTTGAAAGAATAAAATAGAAATACAGAGGTCCTTTACTCATTGTATCTTCCATAACCTTCATAAGGTTAGTCGATTTGGCCCTTAATATAACCAATATGTTGAAAAAAAATTTTAAAAAAATCACCAGAATTATTTTTCACAGAAATTGCCTAACAGCTGCTTTTGAGTAGAGGTCAAAGAGAGTAGAGAGAGAGAACTCCACCTTCTCTTCTTTCCTTGTGCATTATAAATGTCTTTATATAGAGCAACACTCTAAAATTTTTAAAAGTAGATTGCATGTGTGTTGAGCTGAAAAAATCCTGCTTAAAATTCTGATAGAGACTGATTATTCTAACTGCTGAACAGCTTTTCCAACTACAAGGCTCAGAAAGATTCATCCATACAATGCACCACTGTCACTCAATCAAAGAAGTTTTAAAATCCACTTTTGAAAGCAATAATTTCCTAAATTCTTTGAAAAGATCAATCTTCTTTCTCTCAGAGTTTATAAATTATCCCTATTACGGCTTTATTTTTTTTTTTTTTTTTTTGCTGTTAAAAGACAGTTAACTTTATTATTGGGAAAGCTGGTTGAATGGTACCAGAGAAGGTAAGTAAAACAGAAAGCATCTGAGAGATGTTCTGAATGCCTTTCTGCGGCAGTGGGGGTAAAGCACCTTCTCACCACCTCCAGGCAGGTACCGCCTGAGAGGATATTCTCCAGGAAACCAAGATAATTTGCAATTTGGCACTCAGATAGCTTTCATGAGCAAGTACATGTGCCTTTAACTAATCCACTGAAGTTTTTCACTGTTTTGTGATGCATAGTCTAGTACAGTTACATCTGATAATAGACTAGGTCTGTATCTGGGAAATGGGGCTAATAATCTTTCCTTTTTCTGCTTTTAGCCTGGTATTTGATGGCAAAGCACTCAAGGAAAAGGGTGTTTCTTACTATTTACGTACAAAGTAGTTGGGCATTTGTCTCATCTTAATGCTCTATTCCTCTCTGTCATTTCAGAAACTCTGATACCCAAAGCTCTGTGCCTTTCTTTTTTTTTTTTTCCAGAAAGAATTTTTCAAGGCTCTTCATGACAAGACATTAATATTTTTTTTTTATGAAGCTGCCAAAAGTAGAAAGAACAAAACCAACCCCTCAACCCCCTCACAAAACTCTGCGTTCAAAATCAGTTGAAAGAAAATATACAGAAATTTACTTTCAATTATTTTAGGCAATGTATCTCCTTGTTTTCAGTAGCGGGACCCCACCAGTGTAACATCAGGAGGTGAGTACTTTATAACACTTTGTAACATCAGGAGGAGGGCTACTTTATAACACTTATCTAGGCTAGGCACATGATGCTTGCAGGACTCTTCAAGGCATGAGTCACAGGAAAAGGGAGTGGATAAGAGGGATAATAGGTTAGCACTCCAATGGGGCAAGACGCAGCACTGAAAAGGGGAAATGTGCAACAGCTTAAAGTTTCTACCTGTCTCAAGTGACAAGAAAATTGTCTAATTTCTAATGTAGCAGAGACATTTAAAGATATCTATTACATTCATGGTACCACTCTTGGGAATCATGAGGCTTGCACACAGTTTTAAACCTGATGCAGAAAGGTTTTCTACTCAAGCAGATGCTTAAGGTAAGTTTAACTAGACAGAAACTTCCTATTTTAAAAAAAAAGGGGGAAAAAATGTTTGCAATTTTTTATTTCCATTTTCTCCAGGAAATATTTTCTTTGACTGAAATATTTTGATTTATTAATCAAATATTTAAATACCAAAGTGAATTGACATGAGATGTCACAGAGTCTCAAGGTTCTTTCCTTATCTATAGGCTAGACTCACTGGTCAGATCACTTTGCTCTAGCCAAGATAATAAGGTGTTTCACAAAAAGTGTTCAACCACAAGCACAGATAAGAGAGATGTAATCTAGCAATGGAGCTTCATCCTGAGGTGGGAAACAGCATTTGCAGGAGGCAAGATGATAACTCACCACACAAGGTTCAAGGCTGAATTCAGTGTTGAATGTTAATGTGTTAAATGAAACATTTCTAAACATTTTGTGCAACGCTTATTTCAGTACTGTTTAAGTTTCTTAAAAACTTATTAAGAATGTAAAAAAAAATTCTAAAAAAAAACCCAACAAAAACCTTGCCTACAGACCAAACATTCTAATATATAATAGCCTTTTCGCTTAATAAAATTCCTTGCCTCTCAGCTTCTGAGGATTTGAACACATTTTGAGGCTGGTTTAAGTCAGAAAATTGTCCTCTTAATTGTCTGCAGACTGTGTATTATTCCAGTCCCTATGAGATGGAAACCATTATCAAATCCTATTTTTTTCATTTACTTACAGCAGTATAGCTTTCCTACATTCTACTGCACTGGCTGAATCAGGACAACAGACACCAGAAAAAACTTTTTTACTTAACCTCTGAATTTTTGTAGTTCTGGGTATTTACTTTGCTCTTACTCAAACTATTTTGAACTTTCTCAACACACAAAACTCATAAAGAATTTAGGATAGACTTTTAAAACTCCCAAAGTTTCTTTTGATATTTACAACTTATTCTGTTACAAAAATTGTGAGTGAACCACTTTTTCTATATCAATTCCTGCTGTTGCCAGGGCAAAAGTAGAGGTGGATAAATAAATTGAGCCATTTGAAAAATTTGAAAGATTTTTCTCGGTTTAACTGAAGAAATTACCTCTGATAAAATAATGCTGATGAATCATAGAAAGGTGGGATTATACCATGGTAGGGTCAAACAACACTTATGCTATTCCCCAAAACCATTTTCTAGCATTTTCAGAGCATTTCAGTGATAAATATTTCAGAAACTCTTAAGCACTAAATCACCACACCATCCCCTACATATTTACAGTGTCCTTCACATTCAGCAGTACTTATGCATCAAATTAGATTAGCAGCAAACTACCCATTTCACTACCATCTTCTGCATTCAGCCCTGTTTGGGACAGCTGGGTTTTTCTTTGTGATCTGATGCACTGGAAAGGATTGTGAGAACATGAGGACTCTACTGTGTTTGGTGGATCCGGACTAAAGAAGCACACTCAGCAACTGCCAGACAAGTAAAATTTTTTACTTTGACCCCGGGTTAATTTCCTGAACCATAATCTTCCTTAATTTCAACCTCCAAAGCTGGTACCAACGAGATGGAAGTTCAGCTTCAAAAAATACAATAAATTGTTCCTCATTCTAGACAAGCTGACGGTCCTCAGCAGTAGCACACCCTCTTCCTCTCTGTCTCACATAAAGTCTATGGGTTGTCTACGCAGGGACCATACCAAACATGAATATAAAGTGCTAGTAGATCAGAATAGTTTCTCTGATTTGGAAGTGAATCAAACAAAAGCAAATTAAGGCAGTTTTCTTTTTTTTTTTCAAAATGAGAAAGGCTTTGCATGACTTTAACGTGGTTTAATTAATCCAATTTACATCAATTAGCCTGGATTAATTTCCCAGAGAAGACAAGTAAAAAATTCAGGTTTCACTGAATCAGCATTTGTACTAGCACAATAAAAGCAGTTGATTTTAAGTATATAGACTATGATGGTAATCCCAGTAACATTTATTATGACTGCTCACTTACCTGAAGAAAGACACAATTTTAAGTGCTAACATAAAGCAAAAGCATGAGGAGATAAAAAAAAGGATTTTCAAAATGGGTAGTCTAAAGGACCATAAAATAGAATTGCCATCAGACAAATGAAATATCAATATTGCTTTGTAAAGTAAGTGTTTCTTTATGGCAAGATGGATCAGTTCCATTAACATATGAATAGGTTTTCATAACATTACACCGTTTAAATAGAAACAGTCAAACCAGTAGAATTTATGCCCTCTCTCTTTTAAAGCTGATCCACATTGCTTCAATTTGCATCATCTGTCAGCTCATGTGCAGATGTTCCCTTTCACACCCAAGCTGGCTGGTCAGAGCAGTACTTGTTCCAGTTGGAGGTTACTTTCTCCCAGAGAGTGTGGGTCATCTGACAGAAATTGGGGAGTGTTTGCTTTAAAGATGCTTAGTCTGTTTGAGGCAAACTTGGCCTTTAACTGAAACACTTAAATCACCCAGCTAGTGGAAGTCATTTTGCCCAAAAGCAGATTAGAGCACATTTCCACAAACCTCCTACTAGGAAAGAGATAAAAGAATCTTTGGGCAGAAACCTTTCTACTATCCCCATGGGACCCAGAAAACCACACAGTGAGACAGGGCTAGACAAGCGTATGGATTGAAAACCAGATTGAGGCTTCTGAGACAGTGGATAATAAAGGGCAAGAAATAGCAAGTCAAGAATGATGCTGACATTATTTTTGCTGTGTCTCATCCTAGCTGTGCTCAGAAAGATCACAGCTCCCTCCTACTACTGGACTGCCTTATCACTGACCTGTGTTAGAGAACAGAACATTTTGCCAGACCTACCAGTCTATGGCATAATAGCCTTTTCCAGTCCAGGTCATCCTGACTGAATCAAATTACACCAACAGAGCTCAGCAGTAACTGGAGGTTAATCAGCAGAGCCTGGAGGGAATAATGTCTTCACGTGGCCAGCACCAGTGAAACAGGATGCCAGACCACAGCCTAGCCAAGAAAGGGTAAGCCAGAAATCAACATAAAATCAGACAAAGGGTTGCACAAGTGTTTCTGGTTTGTCCAAGAAACATCCACAGAAACTACCTGATTATGAACAGACAAAGCATGCAACATACATCTATTTACAAAGGCATAGTGCAGGATTATGTATGTTTAAGTGAACCTAAACAGATCCTCTCCTTCCAACTGCTTCTCTCCTTCTGTCTTTTTGTCTCCCACAGTGTGGTCAAGAGCTTCTGCCAGCTGTTTCTCTGGTGGCCAAAAAACATGCGCCTTTTTGTCCCCTCACCATTTCACTTGGCCTGACTCTGAGGCAAATAGCACCAGTACTAGCTAAAGCCAGAAATAGTTCCTTCTGTGTTTTTCCTCCTGGGGTTTTCCCAAAACAGAAAAGCAACTCCAGAAGAAGATAAGCAGTGAGAAGGGCAGCACTTTAAGCAAAGGGAAACACTCTTCCAGCTTGTAATACTTGACGAGTTTCTGCTAGTACAAAGGATTTTTCTTTCCCGTATCAGTCCCCTTTAACCACAAGGCAAATATTAACCGGTGACAAAATGAGAGAAAGAGCAAGCTGTAGATGCTAAAGAGTCTGTGCAGGGAGGAAAGACAAACTCCTGAGAGCTGAGGACAGCAGTTCCAGCATGATTAATACATGCATGGTCTTGAACGTAAGCACTAATGGCACGCAATGAAATTGAGCTGTCTAGGGAAATCAAGTAGGACACACTTTGCAACACCACAGCCTTCCTCTAGAGTTTAATTTTCCTTTTTACCACTAACAGAATCCTTTCTCTGGGTCTCAGCACTTTCCCTTGGTTTTCTCACACAGTTACTCCTGCAGCTCAGGTGAGACAAATCATTTTGAAATTTATCCAGGGACCTGCTTACTGAATGTGGGTGTAGCTCTACAGAAACCACAGTTACTTCAGCTTTCACAAACAGTACATGATAGAAGAGAAGTCAGAAGCAAGCATCTTTTACTGTTTTGCTAAGCCATGCAAATATGGGCTGTGCTTTTTTCCTGCCTGACGGCTACAGTTCAGCTCTTGGGAAAAGCAGAAATTTCAGAAAAGCATTGTGGTTTGTGTAGCATTCCTTCATGACTCAAACTTTAGTATACCAACAAAATTACACTTTCGAATAATGATGATTAAAAATTGTAGAAGTCTTAGTGGTCAATTGTTTGCATGTAGAAGCTTTAAATTTTCCACGTTTATTCATGAGGGAGAGGTTGTTACTCCAAAAGACACAAAGCTCCCTCCCCTCAAATAAACAAAAACTAGACTTTTTTTTTTTTTTTGCCATCAAGTGCCAAAACCACCTAGCAGAACACTCACTTAAACCTCTTAAGGTATCACCATTTACACACAGTTCCAATTTATTTCCTTTGTGAGCTAGTTTATGCTTAATAGAATTTGACACTCCTAAATGCTCTGCTGAAACACTATCAAGGTACAGAACTAATAAAGATAATTACCCTTGCTGAGTGGAAAGTACTTCTGAATGGACTCATTGAACCAGACTATATCTGTTGCAGAAGACATATTTGAAACACAAACAAAATTGTGACAGAATACAGGCTATTATGAAAAAAATACAGTATAATCCCTTGTAATTTACACCTTTCACATCATAATAATGAGTTGAAAATACAGTATTGAGTATGATTCAAATAGTTACAAAAGTTTAAATATAACAGGCCATGTATCCCTACATAGGAAAAGAAAGGAGCGAAAAAAAGAGTGTATCAACTTGCTTTCTAAACAACTCTAAATGAGAGAAAAGTACCTATCAGTGTCTTGCACGTTGTCCTGGCATATCAGAGAAAACTGCCATGGGCTGATTTGCAAGCTATTAAAAATGACCTTTGTTAGTCACATAATGCAAAGAGATGCCATCACCTGCCCACCAATTCCTGTCAGGGTTGAACTCATTCGTTCCTCCTACCTCCCCGACAGGTTGTGTTTTTCTTCTAATAGCAGCCACTAAACATGACGGATGTCCTCACCCTCCTCGCTTTGTCACTCATCCTCTGCCTGAAGTTTGCCATGTGGGAGGAGCAAGCCCAGCCTGATGACTGGCACATTTAATATACGTGGTGGTCAAAAGATCTGCAGCTGGTACGAGCTGCTTTAACCTCACAAAGTTAATGGAACTAAAACATTTTCAATGCCAGCTGACAACTGACCCATCTTCTCTGTAATTATTCAAAGCAGCCAGATCTGTAAAGAGAGGTAAATATTTTGCTGTACCAGCTGAGTTGGATAAATTGGACAACTTTTTAGGCTTCTTCAGGTTTCTGTCTGACTACTGCTGTGCCCCGCCCCAAACTGAGGTGACTGCAATGGCATGTCTTTTGCTTGTCCTCAGTGAATTCCAGCTCACCCACCTGTAAATATAACTTGCACCTCAGTCAGGGATGACTTCTGGGTAAACAGATCAGATCATTTTCTGAACCTGAAAGTACATCTGGTTTTCCCAGTTATATATACCACTCTAAAATAAGTCTGTTCTTAAAACTATTGTCTCTCTACCAACATTCAGCAATCATGGCTGTCACATTATCTCCAGGAGAGAAGATTTCTGTTTATGCTCTTACAGTGTTAACTAACTTATGTTTCAGGCTGCAGATCCAGCTTTGGCAAGGAAAGGAGAATGACCCTGCAATTAACAAACTAGTGTTTCTCTGAAATATGACAGACATTGAGAATGTTTTTAATCTCTTTAAAAAAAGAAAACAAAACTAAACAAACCTCAAAACTTAAAACACCTCCCAAAAAATTGTTTATATTTAACAAGCTGTGATTTTGAACAGCACTGGTCTATGTTGATACCCAAATTGACTTAGCTAGTCCTCGTGGATGAGGTTTACACAACTTCTGTTAGGGTACCTAACTTGCACCTGTACTGAGCAGAATCACTTCCCCCAGACCTGCTAGCTGCACTCTTGCCAGGGCCCTGCTGGCTTCAAGGGATGCACTGCTGGCTCGTGTTCAACTCTCCCACCAGAAAACCATTTTCCTTCAAAGCTTCTTCCTGTTGCAGCTGGCTCATGGCCTCTTCTGTAACATGGGATTATTTTGTCCCAGGTCAGGATTTTCTCGTCTTGGACTTCATGGGGCTTTTGTTACCTCATTTCTCCAACCTATCCATTTCCCCTGAATAGCAACTCTCCCTGCCAAAATATTGACTCCTCCCACCAGCCTGGTATTCTCCACAAACTTGACGGAAATCCACTCTTTCCCATCATCCAGATTATTAATAGAAACACTCAAAAATATTGGCCTCAATGCTGATCTTTGAGGGACAGCACTGGCAACAAGCTCCCAGCTGGGACTTTGTATTGCTGCTGATAGTTCAGCAAATTTTCCACCCACCTTATTATCTGCTTATCTACTCTACATATCGTCAGTTTGGCTGTTTGGAGATTAGCAGACCATATTCAAAGACCTTCTAAAATCAAGGTATACAGCATCCATGGATCTCATCTTATCTACAGAGCTATTCTTTCATCACAGAAGGTTGTCGGTTTGGTCCTGCATAATTTCTACTTGTGTCTTGGGGTGACTCTATCATGTGTATCCCCTATCATGCTCTATGCCCAAAAAGTAATATTGGGCCTTTTCTGTGCCTTTAAACTGAGCTTGAGGGAAAAAAAAAAAAAACCAAACGAACTTTCCAAAGCAGCTTCTCAAGGAAACAGAGATTACACTCCTCAGAGTTGTCTGGCTGCGGATGGCACGAAGGGAGCACCCTGCTTGCTTTCCTTCAGCCAGCTGTCTTTTTTTTCCCTCTTGGTGTGAGACGGAGAGCTGAATTTTGTTTCCTGGGACTTTGGCTTTTTCCCTTCTTCTCTTCTGAACTGTTTCAACAACATCAGAACACATCAGGAGAATTTTCTCCCCGAGGCCCTGGGGGTGGGCCCACACCCTCACCGACCAGCTCCAAGGAGGAGAGAGACCACACCTACAGAAGGACTCTGAAATCTTCCCAGGTTTCTCTCTATAGAGAGATTTCATTTCATTATTTAGCATCATTATCCTTTTCCTGTGTGTTTGTTAAAATAAATAGTTTTTATCTCTTTCACTTTCCTTTGAGGAAAAATTTCCTTTTTTCCCGAACCCTGTGGGGGGGAAGGGTGGTTGTAACCTGGTTTTCTCTCAGGGGCTATATTACTAGGTTTTGGCCAAACCGGCACAACTTGTAAATCCATTCTACCCATCCTCAGTCAGCTTTCTCCCTTTCATACAGCTGGAATTGGCTTCCAGAAAGGATTTGCTCCATGACCGTCACAGGACTAAGACAAAGCTGACTGGCCTTTAGTTTCCTGCATCTTGCCCCTTGTCCTTCTTGAAGACAAGCCCGTCTTTTTTTTTTTTTAAAACCCTTCTTAGTTGCCATCACTTTTTAAAGATGTTAGAGAGTTGCCTTAAAATTATATTGGTGAGCTCCCCAAACACATTTTATCTGCTCCCGTAGACTTGTTTACACTCAATAAGTTGAAGCACTCCTTACTTTGCCTTCTTGTAGTGTGGATAAAGCTTCACTTAGGCCCTGCTAATAAACCCAGAAACCTTAAAGGCCAGTGGACAGAACTTACAAGCGAAAAAAAAAATCAAGTCAAGGATTGAGCATCTTTTGCCTGTCTTTTGTCATTACCTATCCTGGTCAACTGAGTAGCAGGTTCACAATTTTCTTAAGTTTTTTTTTTCGTACAGAAGTACTGGAGAATTTTTTGTCAGCCTTCACAATACTTGCTAGTTTCACCTCCAGCAAATCTTATTCCATCAGAGTACAGTGGGGATTTTTTGTGTTTTGAGATTAAAGGATACATGAGCATGCACGTGTGTTTGAATCAGTGTGTGAGTTCTTTTAGTTCAAGAAAGGAAAGATTTTCTTTATTTTTCATACACAGTTAAGGAAAGCTCTTCCACTTGCCCACTTGTATTAGACCTTGTTAGTTCTCTCTGTGGTTGTTCAGCTTCCTCTTTGGCCAGCCCAGTAGAAAGACAAAAATGGAAAGAAAAACTCCCTCAAGAGATGTAAAAAGGCTGACTTCGTCCAAACAACATATATCACCACTGTGTACAATAGGGAATCAAACAACTACCACTTATTTCTTCATTTAAATGGTCTGTTCACTTATCTTAATATTGATTTTTCTCTTTTGCAGTAGGACAAATCTGAAGAAATAAGATGATAATGCAACGTGCTCCTGCTATACACACATACACTTCACATCAATACTTGAAGTCCTGCGTTATCCAAAGCTATTAAGTAGAAGCCTGAAACTGTAGTCAGTCTTGCATAAAGAGTTAGAAATGCTGTACTCTTTTTAAAATCAATTTACCACTGTGCTCACCATGGTCTCTGGAGAGAGACATTAGTCCAGCCTCAGAAAAGGTTATTGAATCATTGTTTCTCCAACAATGGTTTTCAATTACAAACAAAGTGAGGGCTTCATTTCGCAAATCCTTACTTGTGGCCTGTACATACATGCACTACTATACAGAAAGGGTGAATGGAAGGGATTACCAAGTAATGCGTGAGGTCCTGTTGGCTTCACAGGGGTCAGGCACTTGACTTAGCTTTCAGGTTTCCAGGCTATGACCTTCAGCAAGCAGAAGGAAAAGACCTAGAATTGGATCTGTGTGACTAAAATAAAGCAACAAATGAGTCAAATTGTATTGTAGTCTTAAGAGTGTTTAGGGAAGAACACTTCACACTATACAATGGATTTGCTTAGAAGAGTTGCCTTACTGGCTTTTTTTAAAATGAAGAGTAGCCACGTGGTTTGTACAGCTGGGGGTAAAAAGAGCTGTTTGACAGCCGAAGCGCAGTCTCATGTTCATGATTATTGTATCATATTCTTCTAGTGCCTAGAAGGTGCATGGCGCTTTACAGAGAAGTGAAAACAACGCTGAAAGATGCAGAGGGTCTAAATTAAACTTCCACAATGGATAGGAGCACAAAAAAAATCTATTGCAAATACGTTTGTTTAGGCAGGTTTATGTGCCTCAGAAAGTAATAAAGGGGAATAAGCACAGTCCTGATCTCTTTGCCAGGGATATCTGTACAAGAGATAGGCAAGGAACTGTCTGGAGAAAAAAGACCTGGGGGACAAGGGGCAATTCATGACAGATAACGTATAGCAGCAGGGTAAGAGTGTCTTTGCCCATGGCAGTAGGGTTGAAACTTCATGATCTTTAAGGTCACTTCCAAACTATTCTATGATAAGCCTTTTGATGAGGCATTCACATATAAGGAGTGTTAAGGAAATTACCTTGTCTGACCATTCAGGAAGCACTCTGGCAGTCGCACTGCCACCATGGGATACTTTGACTACTAAGACTGAAGCCCCTTTGCAGTGGCTCCAGCAAGCTGATGGGTGCCCCGCTTGACTCCCTACACACCCCACTCTCACGCAGTCAGACCAGGCTTCCTTACTGGTTTGAGCCCAGGCTTCCCATAGCAGAGCCAAAAACCCTTGGATCCATAAAGCAGTTTATTCATGGTCCAGTAAAACAGCAGCAGCTCAAGCTGTCTATTGATGCAAAGCCTGAGGTATTCCTGCTGAGCCAGCAGCTCCTGCCATGTCTCTGGCTGTCATGTCCCTTGGCTGGTGACAGAGTTCCCGTGCCATTTGTTGTGCAAAGAGATGGCAGCTCAGTCTGCAGCTTGTACACCTAGCTGCCTGCACTAAAGAGAAAAGTCAAAGCAGGAACTACCAGCAAGGGAGTTTTAGCAAGGTATTACAGAAGCGTCAGGGCTGGAGGGCAGGGGGAGACACTAAAGATCAGGTAACAGCACTAAAGGACCGTGGGAACAAGACGTAAAACCTTCAGGACCTTATCCCTGCCAGAGTTTGTGATATTAGTAAAGGTTTGTTGGGCAAGACCGTCCTTTTTAGACAAAAAAGAGCTACACAGCACAGGAACACTCATCCCATGACGGACAGCAGAGGCAACAACCAGGGAGACAGGTCTGGAGGACTCCTGAAGCCTTTAACCCAAATAATGGAATATATCAGCTAAAAGAGGACAGGTGTGCAGCACTATTCCTTTTCTGAGTGCACAGCAGGTATTGAAAACAAGCCTAAGAAGGGAGTGTCACACTGAGGGCAATCACAGAGAGAAGTTTTGTTCCTTCAAAAAGCAGAGGAACTATAGCACAGATTAGACACTAAGTCTGACAGAAATTCCCCTTGAACAAAAAATACCACACAAATTGTGTTCTCAGTCTCGCATACTGCAAGGGTAGATATATAAAAAGAAGGAAAAGAAAGGACAATGACTGGGAGATAAGGTGGCTTTTTGAAGTATTTGACTTAGGCACAGAAGTGCAAAAAATATGGGATGTCATGACTCCTGTGGTCATGAATATGTTGTAAGGGGGACACTTTCATTAGAGGAAATCAAATCTAGAGCTTTCCTCAGAGACTGGTTAGATGGAAGAAAAAAATGTCATAAAATACTTTAATAAATAAACTCATAGTGAAATTATATTGTTCCATCCCTCTATGGAGTGTATTAATGTCAAGCCCATTCCAGAGACAACGGGAAGGTTCACTTCAACATCTCATCAGTCTCACAGATAACAAAATCAGTCCAGAAACTTCCACTGGTAATTAAAGCAGAGGGTAGAGGGAAAAAAAAAAGGAGTTGGAGGACAGAGAGTCTTGAAACTGTAAGATGTTAAACAAATAGATGCATCCTACATGCTGTTAGGATTCTACTGGATGTTGTCTGTATGGTTTAATTAACAATATCTGTCCACCCCCTGTTTTGCTGCTAATGTAATCTCAAAAGCTCTACACTAATTCCACTTGCATATTTCGTGGTAACATTTAAATTAAAATACTCTGAGTACACTTAACTACACATCCAATGCAGATTTAATAAGGTGGTTATAGGTTCATTAAGTAGCAATTGATTAACTCTTTGCTGGCCTACAGATGTGGATATTTGGTAAAGAATGGTGTATTCTAGAAAATGCAATCTGCCCAATAAGCTAACTTCTTATCTGGCTCCCTAACTCATCAGGCTAAACCATTTTGTGCATTCAGTAGTGAACATAGGGTCAAAGCTGTGGCAGAATGCGCATCATCTTCACTATAAGCAATATGTTTTATAATATGATGGTTTTGTAGTGTATAGTGGCAAGTAGATTTGTCCTGAGTAGGAAAACGGTTGCTATATTAAAATACATTCGTAGTAATAAAATTACATTTTCTTGCATTTTATTGATCTTGTGCACACAGCTGGAAAGACCCTCTCTAACTCACGTGCTTCAAAAAGTGGTTCAGGAAGCATAAATCTGATGGAAAGCCAATAGGCATGTCTAACAGCACAACTCAGCCCCCAGCAGACAAAAGCAGTGCTCTGCCCACGTTCATCTGCTCAGCTCAGGGTAGGTTCCACACTTAGTGACAAATGGCAGGGGAAGCACTTGTGTAAGATCAGGATGATACTCAGGTACACTCAGAAGTGGGGCCCATTATGCAAAGTGTATTACTGCACATCAACTTCACATGTTATCTGCAATTCAAAATAGCCCAAAAACCTGTTCATTTTCTCTTAATTCTTAATAATCCTACTTTACATGTCTTTGGACTTCTTTACTATTGCCACCGGACTGGAAAGCACCACTTAAAATGTCTGCTCTCAATATTTTTAATGAAGAGGGTTTGGAGAACTCCAGTTTCGTTATTTAGACTCAACAACACTTCAGGTAACTTCTTCACTGTTGTGTGATACCAAAGTTTACCAGGCTCCAAGGCTGATTAAACCAATTTTAACCCAAACTGGAAAAATTTTAAGAGCATTACCCAGATCAGAAAAAGCGTTCATCAGTAACCCGACCTTTTAACAAGTGTTACCAACCAAGATATTTACATAGCAAGTACGTGGTACTCTTTAGCATTTTACCTTACAGATAACACTGCATGTTTGAAAGCAGCTTATTACCAGTGTCCACTGTGCTCTGCAGCTATATAGATAATACTATTTTTCGAATCTTACTTCAAGAACTGAATAACAAAGAAGAAAACAAACAAAAGCCAATTGCACTGAAAAGAACACGCAATAACTCCCAAACCCTGCTGTATATTCCCCAGGCCTGACACGTTCAGAGACAGCTGAGGCGCATGTAGAGTTTCTACCAAGTAATTGAACAGCTCTCGTCTAAACTTCCTAAGAACAAACTCTATCGATTACTGGTTTAGCCAGCACAGAACCAATTTATTTTGTCCCATTTCATAAAAACAGAAACAAAAACCTTCCTCTTACCCAGGTGAAAAGGTGCACAGGACAGGAGCTTCACAGCTTCATCCTCATAACCTGCTTGCTCCAGTCCACAGATCTGAACTCAGGCTATATCGCACTACTAATGAAATAATCAGGCCCCTCATACCTAATAAAGTACAACTTTATTAACTTAATTCAAGTAATTCCCTTGTGCATGTGCAATTCTTGAGCTCAGTTATAATGACTTTAATGAAGAAAGCAAATCTTTTGCTAGTTAAATGCCAAACGTGCTTTTTCCTTGAAGTTTTTCTTCTACTTTCATTAACAAGCTCCCTTTCCAAATAGCTGTGTGCATGTAAACAGTGAACTCGGATCCGCATATCCAATTAAACCACCTCATACAATCGCAGCATGCCTTGGGATCAGCAGTTCAGACATGCTTTTTGAGATTACTGGTATAAAGCCTAGTTTCTTCCTCCGAAATTGAAAAAAAGATCATTTTACATTCCAGATAAATTAACTCATTGCCAGAATATCCTTCTTAATTGTTCCAATGATAACAAGCAGGACAGACATCCGAATGTGCTAAGAGACTCTGCAAAAATATAACCCATTCTTTGCACTGTACTTACTAGGCTTGCTAAATTATAGAACACTTGTTAGCTTGTAAATATTAATTGGAGGAAAAGCTCTGGAAGTAATCGTGAAATTTGGGATCTCAATCCAGACCTAAGTTTCATGGCAAGCTCCAGTTAAAACTGTGGGTTAAACTAAAAGTGCCATCCCCTGCTTTAATGGTCAGTAGGTTTTCTGTATCCCAATGAAAGCAAATACTATTTAAAAAAAAAAAAAAGAGCCTTGTTTTTTAACAGAAAAAAGACACCCAAACACAACAACAAAGAAAAGAAATAACCAACTACCATTTCAAATATATTTTATCAAAATGGATGTCCTAAATTTAACCATGCTTGATGAAAGAAGCCATTATTCTTTTAGTATCCTTTCTTCTTGGAAATAAAATCTCTTTTCTAGCTGATCTGACAAAGAAAGAAGACTGAAAACACCCTTATTTTGTTCCTGGCTTTATTTCATGGTTTGTGGATACACCATTAACACCCCAAAACCGTCTTAGTGTCACACTTCAATAAACTTGACATCTGTAGTAAAGCTTAAATTATACTTTACTTCTGTTAAAACATTTTTCTCCTCTCTGGATCACATCAGCCAAACTCATAGATTAGCATAGCCAATATGTCTACTCTGTTATATACAGTAAATGGAATTGATAAACACTCACCTGTCATATTTGTACATTTCTGTTAATGTCAAGACACGCACTGCTTACTGAGTATTTCAAAGAAAAGGACTTAAACACATAAAGAAACCTTCTCTTTATTGGCTTTAGGCATTAGCTTAACTGAAAATCCTTCAGAAATCACTTTTTGGCCTGATATTCTGCAGTAGCTCCTCTGAAATCCAGAGGCCGCGTCCTCAGCTCATATGAATCACCACTGTTTCACTGACATCAGCTGCGCTTAACAAACATGCAGAAGTTGAGGAGCTCACCCAAGGGGCTGCTGTGCTATCAATTACGGTGCATACTAGCAATGTGAAATAAGAATACGAGGGCTTGACTTCACTTTTCTCCACATTTGTCTCAAAGTTGAAAAGGTGTTTGAAAGGCCTCATCTTGTCAATGAGCAGATTTGATTAGAATCATAAAACGGCTTGGATTGAAAAAGACCTCAAAGATCTACTTCTAACCCCCCTGGCCTATTCTCTAATATCTAATCTAAACCTACCTTCTTTCAGTTTTAATCCATTCTCCCTTGTCCTGTCTTTACATGCTCTTATAAAAGGTCCCTCTTCATCTTTCCTGTAGGCTCCCTTCAGGTGCTGGAAGGCTGCAATTAGGTCACCCCTTAGCCTTTTTTTTTTCCCGGCATAACAAACCAAATTCCCTCAGCCTTTCCTCGTAAGAGAGAGCTCCATCCCTCTAATCATCTTGGTGGCCCAACTCTGGACTCATTACAACAGGCCAAAGTTCCTTCTGGGCTGGGGACCCCAGAGCTGGATGCAGGTGGCAAAGCTGACCACGCTGCTTTTGATGCAGCCCAGGACACATTTGGCTTTCTGGGCTGTAAGCACACATTGCCAGCTCGTGTCCAGCCTCTCATCCACCAGCACCTCCAAGTCCTTCTTGGTAGTTTCAAGACTTCTTTAACCATTGGGTGCTCTTGAGTGGTATGGATGACCTTCCATTTAAAATGAGTGAATAAATAAGCAAAGACAAATTTTTTAAAAAAACCACCACCTTTCCTTTTGATTAGAGTGAATGTTTTTTCTTCCCTCCACACAGGATTTCTTCCCTTTTGTACCATCAACAAGTTTAGAGTTTAGTGTTCCACAAACCCACCACGGTAAAACTGAGATTTCAGTACCAAAGTGTTTCAGTGGGACTGACAAAATGAGTGACATCCATCAGATAGGGGTGTTTAAAGGTATGGTGGTGAGTGTTAAAGATCCCATTGACATCTATTTGGATGATCTGCCTAATTTTGTAAATAGTCTCATCACTCACAAGTAAAGCAAATGTTTCAACTGCAAACCAGCATTTGCACAGCACTGCCTCAGCCTACAGCACTTTACAGGATGCTGAAAGAAATATGTTGTGTCTGCAAAACACAGCAATCAAAAATGCAGGATTTAACTTAGCTGCCTAGTGTGCATGTGCTGTGACACAGCTTTTATTTACCTGATTCCCTTCTCCTGAAACTCTTCACTCAGAAGGCATAGTAGGGAAATCATTAAGGGAACAACACGTGAGTAAGAGGGTCTGTAACTTGTTTTATTCAGAACCTGGATACGCCTAGGCCAACTGGTCTGCACCAAAAGTTCATATGCAGTGGGAACAGTTCTAATGATCATTTCTACTACAAAAACTATTTGCATTGTTTTAAGGAAATGAATGAAATGTGATCATGAGAGAGCTTTCCAACAGAAATGGTGAACATGATTGCACAGAGAACTAATGAAACCTGAAATTCTGCACACTTCCTTGATCACCCAAACTCAGAAAGATGAGTCTGTTACCAGAAGAGGTGCAGTGAAAGTCTTCTAGTATAATCAGAGGAACGAGGAATCCCTTTTTTTAATGTAAGAAAACTAAAAAACTTGGCTAACCTAGTCTAAGGCTAAGGGGTATATGATTGCTGCCTATAAATATATCAGGGAGTTAGAGAAAGAGTAGTAGGGAATGAAAAGAATTAACCAAAATAAGTACATTTGTACAAGAACTAATAGGTATAAAATTGCCAAAATAGGTTTAGACTGAAGACTGTAAGAATTTGTCCAGCCTTCTGAGCGATGAGATTTTTAAATAGTAACAAAGGCAGAATAATGAACCACTTTCTAAAATGGAGCTTGAGAGGTTTCTGTGTAATGTTAGACTACAGAGCAGACTGTGAGGCTCTGAAAATCACCACTTAGGCACCTAAATGGGATTGCTCATAGTCATAGAAGGTGTCTGGGTGTAGCTGAAAAGTCAACTTCTTTTCCTCACTTATCTTAGAGATCTCTTCCTCCTTTACTCTCAGATTGCTCTGTGTTCCTAACTTGCAAGAAATATACAAAGTTACCCAGTAGCGGCACACCTGCATTTGTGTGCTCTTGAAAAGAGAACAATACAAGAACAGGTGAAGATGCAAATGCAAAAGATAGTCAGAGATCACAGACAAAGAAAGCTTGCTGACACTGCAACATTCAGAATTCAAGAATGGATCAAAGCCATCAGCCTCTGGAAGGAAATCGTACTGCTAATGTTCCCATTCAATCAGACAATGGATACACTTCTAGCTCAATTTGTTAAGTTTGAGTAAGAAGAAAAATAACAAGGACTAATGTTCCTGAACAAGGGGAATTACGCCTAAACTTCTCTGCAGAGGCATGCTGTGGGGAAAAAAAACACAAGCCTTGCTCTGAATGCTGCGTTCCAGCCATCCTTACAAAGACTTCACATTTCTCCTGACCTTAAAAGAAACATTTTCCTCGGGAGAAAGGAGCAGATGGAGTCAGGCTTTCCACAGCAATGGGTTCTACCAAAAAAACAGTGAGTAGAAGGCCCTCAGGGGAAGCCCTCTGCAAGCATGAAGCAACACCTTCCCTCTTGGGACAAGGAAGCCCTGGAATCTTCTGTAGCATGGCTTAAGCCCCAGGAATATTCTGTAGCATGGTTTAATTGGCGTGTTGCTTCATAAGTACAACAGCCACTTGATTTAAGCTGTAGCTTCTCTTAAGTTATTTGAATTGAGAGAATGTTGTGTAAGGGTGATGGTACCACAAGCACTGTTGATAACAGGGCAGAAGGGGGCTCTCTGTGCCACGCAGTTATCTTGGATGCAGAGCCACTCACCTTTGGCACATTTACAGGAAGACAGATACAGAAAGGTTAAAACAGAGCAGTGGGAAACAATCCTTGTGGTTCTTTCCTCTTTGTTTCCAAAAGTTAGTCTTGTACTCACATGCACAAGTCTGCAGATGCTGTTGTGGTACACACCTCCCTCTCTGCCCTTACGCTGCATATTACCACCTAAGACTGAGGGTTTGAGTGAATCCAAAACCTGAAATTGAGGCGTTTACAAAACGGAATAAATGTTAGAGCTAAGAAGTAACCTTAGGTGCCTCCTAACCTACAGACTGCTGAGCAGGCACTGCTGATGCTAAAATGTTTATTAACTTGCTCTGCCAGGATATCAAGTAGGTATCTTCTCTATTCCTGAGGTCACATTCTTTTTGACTGTGCTGTCAGACAACAAGATTAGCTGAAAAGCCTGTAGGTATCATGTCTGAATTCATTGGCTCAAATATCTTGCAGATGAGGATTTCAAGAGCAGGTGGTCAGCTCATTAAATTCTGATTCGCGTCAGCAGGCCCTCTCCTCCTTTGAGATGTTTCTGCCCCTTCCCTCCTCTCCAGCTCTCTGGGCTGGGGATGAGTGTGCCTAGCCCTTTGAAAGCACACCAAATACACTCTTCAATGTGTTTGCTCCAGTCTCTCAGCACAAAAATCTGCAGCTGTTCCAGAGATGACAAGGCAGGCTTAGGGCAGGGACTAGCCAGATCTGAAATTGTTGGCATCTTAATTTACAGGACCTTAATCATCTACATGCAAACCTGAAGGACTACAGGTAGAAGACCTAAAAAATTAAAAAAGCAGAGGAGAAGTGGCATCAAAACTCCCAGTGTTTTCTCTGTCATATTTTTAATTTGATGTTTTTCCCAAAATGTTCACAATTGGCCAACGTAACTGATGTTGATCTATGAATAAGACTGTGCTGAAATTACAATGGTTGGCCCTTTTAGATAGCAATTAACAGAAAATTGTCATTACAGAGCCCTCTGTGACAGAACTTTGAGTAAGTGGCCAAAACCACAGGATACATTTCATAATGATCCCAGTCATTATATGAAAATGGTTTTGGCATTGAAAACATGGACAAATAGGAAAAAAATATAGTAACTCTGCTTCTTAAATGTTTTGTAGGTTTTGGTTGGTTGTTTTTGGTCTTGTTTTCTCCATCCACCCAAGTGAGGTAGCATTTTATTTATGGGGCTGAATTTCCAATGTTTTTTAAATTGTCTGCTTTAAATTCAAGTTTGGAAGTATCACAACTCTATTTCTTTCCTAAGTCTGCAAACCTTTCTCTCTCACCTCTTCTTCCATTCCTGAGGGAGAGAAAGTAGCACAGAGAAAGCTTGCTTCCTTCCTGATCCCCCTATAGGGTCACATAGCGCTTGCCAACAGCTTACTGTTAAAAAGCCTTTGCTCCCTCTGCTGGCTGTTCTATCCTGATATAGCATCAAAATTAAGAGTATCTGTGATTTCAATGACAAAGTTTCAACGAATCAAACATAGCTAAATACAAAATCCACAGTCATCCTCTACATAGCCTTTGAGTAATCCAATTTGCACTTAAATAATCTGGCAGAATCACTTTATTCTCATTAACTTTGCTGGATACGCCTTTGTCTCTAAAAAGATGTAGTGACAATGCCACTTCATATTTAAAATTCACTCTGTTTATTCTCTTTGCTTTTGATATTTACACGTGGAAACTAGTCCTGGGCATGTACAGTTGGAACACCTGCGTGTACTTGTCCAGAGGATGCATTGAGCACAGATGGATGTGGCCTGTGGTAAGTGACAAGGACCCACAGAGCCCAGCTTCTCTTTCAACTGTTTCACAGCGAAATAAACCTGGAGAACTTTTCTCTGCTTATGGCAAGAATTTTAGTTGCTCTATGAACTAAAGTTTAGAGGGAGAATTTGGCTGGCAGTAATAAAGAGGATTTTCAACAAAGACATTCTTTTGGCTTTTATCAGGCATAAGGAAAAAAAAAATTGCAGTGGCATCCCATGGAAAAAATACTAACAGCAGAATTGTTCATAAATGCTCTTCTACAAGATGTAACTGCGTTGATGGGTTTTTTTCCAGAACTGTATCAAACTCCTCTTTATGTCATGATGTGTGCTGCTTTTGTTTTTACCCTGGTTTCAGGCAGTTTCACTTGGCATCTCAAATTTTTGAACCCATTGGTTATTTCTCTTATTCAAGAAGATAATAAGAACCTGCATCCACCAACAACATTTTTGATCTGAAGCCAGAATGACTTTGGAACCTGCTCATATGTTCCCAAATGAATCCACATCCCTTTAACCACAGAAGTTACACCAGGTGAAGTGTCAGAAGTTGTACAAGTTTCTGGATGATGCCAGTGTGGGGGGAATAAGGCAGACAGAGAAGAGAGGCCTCACAGCAAAACATTTCATTGCCTTCCATGGGCAAATTCATCTACTTAGGACTCAACACAGTATAGATTAAGCGTTGACAACTTTCTGTTCTGGAGCAGGAAAAAAACCCCTTCACCCACTAGGACACAAAGTATTAATAGAGTTCCTCTTGATCTGACAACTACTGCTAGAAGGAAATGTCAGCACCAGTTCGACATCACAGATTTATGTTTCTGAGTCTGGAATAACCACTAGTCTTCCTTCCTCCTTCTCATTTTGGTAAATGAACAGGTTGAAAATATTCTTGGCTTTTGTCCACAGACTCGTCAATTGTACTGGTAAGAGGTTCAAGTACAAACAAAAAACAGTAAGGCCTTAAAAAGATTTTTAAAAACTCCAACCATCAAAAAAGAACCAAAAAATGCATGCTCATGAAAAAGAAAAAGACAGTCTAGCAGGATTTT
Source organism: Rhagologus leucostigma (assembly GCA_013397725.1). Classification (NCBI taxonomy): domain Eukaryota; kingdom Metazoa; phylum Chordata; class Aves; order Passeriformes; genus Rhagologus; species Rhagologus leucostigma. The sequence continues at coordinate 959,727 of VZTD01003237.1, forward strand.
CTCCCAGGCACTGACAGGAGTCAAATTCCTCCTGGTTGCCCATACAAGCAAAGTCATGAGATATTTCAGCTGAAGATGAAAAAACCCCAGTCACTTCTCCTAGTCTTCCCACAGACCTCTCCCCTCTCTGAGAGGGAGCCAAACTGGATTCCACATCACACTGTAGAACTGCAGCTGGACCCACAGTGTGGGCATGCTTGAGCCCCACTGCAGCACAGAGGAAAAACCAAAGAGAAAGAATTCAGGCTGTTATCTCCTGAGCAGCTCGTTCGTTTGAGTGTGCTGTGGTGTGCTGCACTGCTGACAAATGGTGAAGCTGGTCTAACCACAGCCCCTGTGCTATGCCACCTTCCAAACTCTGTGGAACACATGCCTAACAGCATAGCTGTACTTCAGGAGCTTTTAAACAAAGGAGATATAGATAGGCAGATAGTTAGATAGATAGATATAGATGCATACACACACATGTATAACTCCTAGAAGGTAAGTTTTAATGATGTATATTACAAGACTGGCTGATCCCGGAAGTTGAAGAGAAAATATTGAAATAAATCCCAGAAAAGGCAGAGTTTAGAGCCAATAGCAAGAGATAAATGATGCAGTCACAGGATTACAATAGATCTATTTTTTCTCAGGTACTCTTTTTCTCTCATATCACACCCACATAATAAACAATTTATATGTGTCACAGCTATATAACCTTATCCATGGCAAAAAAAAAGACCGGCACATAATGTGACAGACCAAAAATGAGCCTGAAAAATCCCACACACAACTGAAACAAGATTTTCCCCATGAAAAAGTAGGAAGAACTTTGAAAAGCTTGAGAAATGCAATGACCCAGTTGAGATTTCTCCAGAACTGATGATCTAACACAGTCTGTTTCTACACAGGGTGAACCGAAATCTTTACTGACTCCATGTCATCAGAGCCATGCTTTTAAAACAACCTAAAGAAGTTTAGATCATGCTGTGTTTTAGCAAGATCTGTGTTCCCTTCCAACTCTACTAATTCCTGCAGACTGCAGACCAGTGATGTTAAGAAGTTTTTTAGGTATTTTTCGTACCTGAATGTCATATCACGTGAAAAGAGATGCTATTTAACACAGTATGCATACAAGTACTCCCAAAGATAAAAGCTTTCCCTCCACCCCTACTCTCCTATTTAATCTTACCATTTCTCATGACAAAAGCTATTAGCTCAGTCTGCTGATGATGATACACAATTCTAACTTGTGACTTTACCACGGAACTGTTTCTGAAGACTTTTTTTGACACATCAGAAGCCAGGCACTGCTCTCTAATGTGTCTGCACATAAACCCTGAGCAATTTCGTTAGCACTAAAGTGTGCAAGGCTGTGGTACGTCAGCAACCGTTAACAGATGCACTGGAGGAGTTACAGGAGGCCATGAAATTCCATCTCAGAGCAAGGAATATGCACGCACAGAGAAAATCCACATTTTCAAATGCATCTCCCTCAAAACAGCACTAAAATCTAAGTCAAATAAAACCATGATCCATGCTCAGGAGTGAATGTAGCAGCTCAGAGAGAGATTGCCTCCTCTGGATGTAAACATACCATTAGTTTCATTAGCAACAGGATTTAAGCACATGTCCAAGAAGTATTTCTGTATCAGGGTATTATCTATCCATCCACTTGCCAAGTATGCTGCAGGGCCATTCTCTGAAAGCGTCCACATCCATATTTTAACAGAGCCAAGCCTGTGGGGTCAACATGTATAAACTGACACTATGCCAACTTTTTCTCTTTGTGGAATTACACTGATTCAGAGCAGCTGGAGCTAGGGTCCCTTGACTTTAATTGGAGCTTATACTCACTCTTTGAGTGTTTTGGTCATGCCTTTGGCTGAATGTAGTCTGCACTGACTTGTGTAGCCCCGTGGAGATAATATTACTACTGCAATACCATCTTTTGCATCCCTTGAGTAGTTTTGGTGTTAATTATTGCAACTAGCTTGTTGCATTTCTGACTCAAAGGGACACATTAATGGGTTAAAAGTCCACACAGCCTTATCTGAGCATGCATAAAATCCACCAGAATTAATTAAAATGCTAAAACTGATGTATTTTTAAAAATGTCTTTCAATTAATTGAACAGAAGTCCTTCTGATATCCAGTAATCATGTATGCTCCCTTACTTTACTCCAAAGACATTTCTGCAGAGAAATGCCTGCTAGTTTGCAGTGAGAAGTCACTACCAAAGACATTTCTGCAATGAAATGCCTGCTAGTTTGCAGCCAGTTCTCCCCTAACAGGGGGAAAGATGCTTGCTAATACTGCATCAATCCATTGACCAGCACTTGCTCAGCGAAGCAGACATCTGGGTGGAAGTCGATATTTCCTTATTACTTCAGTGTTTGAGCCATGTCAGGACATGCACATGTATACACACAGGAAATCACTAGCAAATTTAAGGGCAATTTTCCAAAAGGCTGAAGAAATGGCTTTTGAACTCCCTTACCTGATCAGCAGGTCAGACTCTGAGTCCTCATTACATCTGTACGATGAAGGGCTGCAGAGTTTAAAAAGTGGTGAGGTCAATATCTCATTCTGCTACAGAACATCTCCAGTTGCCTTAAAAATAATTCAGGTTCTTACCATGCTGGACACAGATGGATCAAATTTTGGATCATAACTCTGAAAAATGTTCTTATAGGAGAACTATAATGATAATGTTTCAGACATTCATCCCAGGAAAAAAAACCTGAAAATATCCCTCTAGTCAGAAAACTTTCTCCTAACTTTATTTCGAACTTAGTTTTCAGCCTTATAATAATATCTATCTTTAATTAAACTATTTTTTACACTTATATTTTCTTACAGTTTATTTGAACATAAATTTTGAATTGGAAAAATAATGGTTTGTAATGCATTAAACCAAAACTTACCTTTTACCTGGTTAATGCGGTAAACAGGGGAAAGTTCATTTCACCCACATACAATTTTTTTTAGTTCTTAGAATGATCATGAACTGAAAAATTAATTATTTCCAGAAATCTGGGCTAAGTGTCACAGAAAGTGGCGTACAAGAAAAATCAGTTGCTGCGTAAAACAGTTTGTAATAAATTACAGAACAGGTGGAAGAAAAGAAACGCTATTCTCTTGGCATTACAGCTGACTGGAACTAAGTTCAGAATGATTTACTGAGCTGACCAAAATCACACTGGAAAGCAGTGTTATAGATGAGAACTGAAACCAGTTTTGCTTTGTTCCAGACAAAAATATTTACTGCCCACTTTTTATTCTTTATAACTATCAAGACACTTAGGTTTTGAATTTATAAATATGGGAATATTCTCCATTTTGCACCTTAACAGCAAAGAAACAAATAAAGAAATAATCAGGAAAAAAAGCTTGCAGCTGGTCACGACTTACATCTCAGTTCCGAGCGAGACTTTCTGATTAAGTATAATGTCCTACAATATTCAGCAACTGCAGCAACATAAGGGCTGCTCCTGCGGAAAGCAGGATTAGCTCTGGCTGGAGTTGATTAAAAATGAAGAGGAGTTGAAGGAGACATTTTATATTCAGCGGTTCCACAGTTTCTGACAAATGTTTGGATTTCCATGGAAAATTACCAATCGGGAAATTTCTTAGAAAGAATGAAATTTATTTCTACTTAGCAAAGAATGAGTTACAAAAAGAAACATATGGCACAAGGGGTGATATTTCTGTGAACCTTCTGCACAGCTATCAACGCACGAAATGGGAGCAGTTTAATATCAACTAAAGCTGTACAAATACCATTGTTTTTCACTTGCTGCCTGAGTTTGGTTTCAGGTTGCCCAAAAGGAAAAAATGTGTGGTTTTCTTGTGAAAATGAGAGTATTATTAAGCAAACATTTGCGGTTGTGTCAAAATTCTCAACTCACCCCATTATGCTTCTGAGTTAGAGAAGCACTGCTCTTTTCAAAATAAAACCAATTTTATTAAAAATCAAAGTAGAGATTAAGGATTTTTTTTAAATGAAAAATTCCAATTTTTTTTTTTTCAGGGTACATGTTGGATAGGGAATCAAAGTATATTTGGGTTCATAAGTAGATTAAGTTAAACCAGATTGATACTTTTCAATAAATAAAACATTTAACAATAAAATGTGCCCCATTCCTGTGTCTTTCTTATTCCAATATTGAGCTTCCATGTCTTGCATCCAGAGGTGTCCCTTCTGTGAAACATCAGTAGAAAGGGAACAAGATCACAAAACCTTTCCCTTCAGGCTTACAACACAACCAAAAGAATGAAGGAGTGAGTAGTACTAAACAGACCAAAGTACAAATTTATCCATTCAAAGATGAATAAACGTAAACGTACTTTGAACATAAATACTTCAAGATATAAATCTGGGACTGGGCTCACCAGCTGGAGGCTTTAAGGAAATGCCCATCATTTACTACGGCACTACAGCTGTGAGAAAATTAACTTGGGTTTAGGATATTTTCATAAAAGAAGATATTTATAAGAACAAAAGCATTTCATGCAGTAAGAGTGTGTGAAATAACAAAGATGTTGCCTTCTTTGGGAGCATTTGCTTGGGACAGCTATGCTTGCAAAAGTAAATTTACACTAGAGCAGGTAAAGAAAATGCATAATGCCCGGTTGTGGGAACAACCATCAAACTAAAGATCTAATATGAAGCTGATGGTCAAATTTATCCAAGGGCTGACATGTTATATGCTAATTACTTGATAATATAAGTAGGGGTAAATATGAAAAAAGCAGCAAAGTGTAAACCAAAAGACCATAACTAGACTATGCTGGAGGTAAATGAATACAGGAAACTTCTAATCATACGGGAAGTGATGAAATTACTAAGAAGAGTCATCAGAAGAAGGGATCAATGCCATTTGAAGATGTGAGTTTTCCAAATTTATGAAAGGCACTGTTTACAAAATCACAGCAATGAGAAATTAAATTTGTAATTTGAGTCCTTGGTACCTGATGTGCTGATAACTTAAGTGCCTCAGAGGAGATTCAATCATCTTTTGTTTGCATCATTTTTACAAGCAATTATGCTTGAACCTTCTACCAATTACCAGGAAAAAAACCCTTCCACAACTAGTTTCTGCCATTTTTATTTCACTTCCCACTGCAGCACTGGAGCGTGCCACAGCTAGACAGAAAACACTGGGCTGTGTAAACTGGCTTGCCAGACACACAAAATCCTTTTAGGCAAACAGTGGCATTCATAAGTTCAGGAAACAGGTGGAAATCAGTTTATGTAAGAATTTTCCCTACAGTCAGATTACACGGATCAATTATCCCTGCCCATAGTAGAAGGGGTTGGAAATTTATGGTCTTTGATGTCCCTTCCAATTCAAACCATTCCATGATTCTGTGAATAAGGACTGTTTTCACATCCATTGGGGTACCCTCAATTTCCTAAAATCATCTGGAAATTTTACCCAGTAGATTTCTCATGTAGATTCTAGCCCTTGACCACAGCCTTGATCTCTTCTGCAGCACATCACACTTGTGGTATTAGTTTGAGAGCCAGGAAGCATTTGCCATCCACAGTGAGTACAGGATATGGAATGATTCCTCCTTGGTCCCTCTGCAAGCCTTGACTTTCCTGTCCTGTGTTCCCTCCACTCTCCAGCTCACCCTTCACTTTCCTGAAGCACTTTTTTTAATGTAAAGCAGTATATAAGAGAGAGTGTTTTCACCTGAGTCAAACAACTTACTATACACAATAATTTAGGTGTGGACATTTTTCATTACTATGGTAATATATTTTCTAGTGGTCCTAATACTGTAAAAATGACAAAACTACTTTCTGAGTGAGTTGTTCATGGGGTTTTTTTCCTTAGGTGAGAAAACTTCTGGCAACAAAACCCTAACATGTGGGCCATTTCACTCCTCTGATCCCTTGCAGAAGCATTGCTGAGTTTGCTGTTCTATAACTCAGGATTCATTTTTCACTCCTATGACAGGTGGCTCCACATACACAGGTGTGCTGGGGATTGTGGAGTAGTCTATCAGCCTGTCAGCTGGTGTACTCGTCCCACTAATAGATTGCCAGGTGTCCTTTGTCATCCTGGAAACCTATCTTTTTATTTTCCTCTTTTCCTTCCCATCTATTTTTTTTGATTTTGAGGGATTTTGCTCCTGTTGTGAACAAAGCTGTTGGAAGTTAAGTTTCATTCTTAATTCTTCATCAAGTCTGTATGGGCAGTCCCATACAGTACTTTAAAATATCTGTGCCTCCTCATAAAATATCGCACAACTCCTGCTTGAATATATGCGATGCCCTACACATGCTCAAAACCCCAGTAACCTCTTGGCTTGCTTAGTGAAATGAATTTTCTCACTGCAGTTTTGGACAATAAAGGTTCTTAATTTCTCTAGAATTTCAAAGATATTATGCAGAGACAACACCCTGGTTCTCTAAAGGAAACCACAAGAAAAAAAGAAAATGTTAAATACAGAGTAAAACACCTATATGTTTTTGTTTTGTGCTGCTCTCTGGAGATATGCTTTAGCTACAGGGATTGCATACAGAAAACCTGCATAGGTAAGTTCAGTATATTGCCTTAGCCTGGCTTATTTTGATTTGCTACAACGATGTCAATGACTTGATAAAAACCTTGTATTCCAGGGCAGCCTAAGAAAATTAGGCCTGAGCTGACAATTAACAGCATAACACCAGAGCAGAGGTGTGCCCTCAGCCAAGTCCCTGGTCCAGAATTCCTAAAATCATTTACTGTTTAAAACACTGAAAAGCAAAAGTATGATTAACCTAAAAATTACTCTAACCCCAACTGAGCTTGTTTATCTTTTGCCCCTCTGACACAGTAAGATTTAAGTTAATTTCATAGTTTAGCTTATAAAACAACTCCATGACATTAGTTTGTCAGTCGGTAGTTCTGTTAGAGTTAACACAGTGCTCCAATATCACTGCAAGGGAAAAAAATCCCGCAAGTGCTCAGAGCAAAAACCAAAGCCGATTAGCTCCATGGAGACTTGTTTCTACATCAGACTGCATGGCTTATTGCTTCTGAAAAAGACTGCAGTGTCAGGCACGCCAGGCTGGTGACACTGAAATTACACAGACACACACAAAAAAATCAATTTGTGAGCAAAACCAGCTGAAGACTGTGTGTGAAATCTGCCCAAAGCATGGTGGGGGGAGGTGGAGGGGGGCATTTACATTGCTATGTACTTAACCTTGGCCTCAGGTCTTCACAATGCTGACAAAGATGGACACTTTTTGGTACCTGTGTGTCTGATCACCATATTCAAGCAGCTCCCTCTTAAGGTCCTGACTTTATAAACTTTCGCTATTCAGCAGACACTTAAGCATCTCTTTCAACCTATTCAAGTGGCACATAAGCAGGTTCCGAAGTGCTTTGATGAATAGCATGGATCAAAGTATGTGCTTAAATGTTTTGCTAAATAATTAAAAATTGGCTTGAGAGCTGGCATAAAGGCACTCACTGAAAATTACCAAGCTTTATGAAAATTAAATGAAGCAATTAAGCTTAGCTTTCCTACCTATACTTTCAGAAAGGCCTATTAAGTCTAGCACACAAGTTCTGGTTGCTGGAAGTGTCAAGGTCAGTAAGTCTAGGTTTAGTTAAAACAATATTGCCTTTTTATAGAAAAGCCTTGATGTGGACAAGGTGCTTCGTATATCTCTTACCTCAAGGTAAATCCTGAAGGAAGACTTTTGACAAACAGCCTAACAACATAAATTAAGAATTATTTATACCTTCATCTTCCTTAGGATTTCATCTTGCAATAGGTGACTACAGCTACAAAAATTATAGACTCTTGTGGAGGCAAGGCTGGCATCCCTAATTTCATTGCACCCATTCCCTTTCGCATGCCTTCTTCAAAGTCTCTGAGAATTTCACTTTGCCTGACCCTTCCTACACTTGCGTTAATCCCCAAACCGTAATCTTTCTAAATTTGAACAAAAATGGTTTATCTATGTACAACTTGTTATTCAGAGAGCAAAGCTAAAACCAAAACCAGATGAATAGGCAAAGTCTACAAGGACAGGAGACAAGTCTGTTCTCCATGCAAGGGCCTGCTAAGCATTACATTGCTTAAAAAGATCTGCAGAAACGTTTCAATTCCAGAAAAAAAGTTGCCAGCTAAACTGAGAGTTTATATTAACTTGCAAAAAGCTGAGTTCTTCTTGTGACTCTTATTTCAGTCTGTTTTGCTCAGTTGTCCTTTACCATCAGCACTAAGCCCCAGAAAAGTTCATGTTTTTCTTGTATAAAACCACATCAAAATTATATGGTAAGGGAGTCCTTCATGCTGAAAAAGGAAAACCATACATGGAAGAGACAAACATTAAAAAAGTGTTAAGAAATTTTCATGGTATCCCTCGAGGTGAATTAAGAACACATTTGTGCTTAAACATAAAGGAAAAACGTAATAAACAATGCCTGGGCAGAGTCCTACCACACTACATGGTTCTGATACGGAGTCTGAAAAGATGTGTTACAAGCAGATGCCTTATATACTCTTGCACCAGCACCAATCCTGAGAGCTATTGCACTGGGCACCTCATCCCAGCCCTGGCTCTACTGCTCAAAGGTGGTCCCTGAGCACCTGCAATCCAAGACGGCCACAAGACAATGCTGAGGCTGTTTCTTCTCTCACCACCAAGGGAAATTTCCACTCTTGCAAGGAATCTGTTCTGCCTCTAGCACTCCTGCTTTCAGCCAGTTTAACTCCTTCTTGTAGTTGGGCCTTCTTGCCCTGTATGCCAGATCATTCCTCAGTCAAGTTACCACTGCCAGTTATATTCTCCCCTTCATTGGAAATAGATGCCAGCAGACAAGGCTTGCCCAAAACTGTACACCCAATTAGAAGCAAGACTAAGAGTAATACCAAGGTCTCATCACTGCTATAATGTCATCTGCTAGACTAAGCGCTAATGACCGCGGGACAGCTCTCACTTGGAAAGGACATGCACCTTGTTAAGACAGTTATTCATTGTATTACTATTTAAAAAAGATGGAGAAAAAGAGTACATGAAAATACAGAGAAATTGAAGTTATAAACAGAGCAGCATAGAAAAGTCAGGAAAAAGTTTCATCATCGTATAGGATGACACACGAAGGCAGAGGTTAAAATCAAGGCTAGAATATGCCGGCCTAAGTTATCACAAAGACATTCAGAGCGAATCTAATGTTCTGAAGTCTATGGAGCTCACATGAAATGTCTTCTGCAGCTGAGGTTTAAAAAAATCACAGTTTCTTTAAAGTGAGAGGGTATAGATGTGCATTCAAATGACTCCTGCTGGGCTCCCGAAATTCAACTTTCCGAACCATGCAGTCCTCTAATATACATAACTAAAATTTACCTTCTCAACCTGTCTGGAGTCAGATCTCCAATTGCTTTTGCCAGCAGGGAGTCTGGCCTCTTGAAGCAATGCACATCCATATCTGCCAACCCACACCCATGAGGTGTTGAACTAAACCCTACAAACTTGTTTCTTTCTCTCTCTCTCTTTTTTATTTTTATTTTTAACAAAATCTCCAGTGAATAATAAATATTTAATTTTCAGAATTAAACACAGGCTTTAGGTTTAGTAGATGGCATCAGTCTAGTTATAGTATCAGCAGTTTTTCCTCTCTAGGGAGTAATTAAGGGAAAGCTCTGACCACAATGCTAAACTGTGATAATGACAGAATTTAAAATCATTTTCATACCACATGCTGCAATGCAGTTCATTTCCATATGCTTTGCCTTCAACGAAGGTGTCAAGCATATAAAGTCTCCTGGGCAAAAGGATGACCAAAGTCCCAGTGCCTGGAAGGAAGCTCAGGGGAAAGACACACATTGTCATACTATATGTGATAAGGTCTCCACATTATGGAGCTGGCAGGTGGGAAGTAAGAAGGCCCTGGAGATTTTGACTATATTTGTCTCTATCACACAGTTAGCACCTGAGATTCATGATGTTTTGTTGGAGATTCACCTGGGCTATAAATTATTTGTTAGTAGTGGACATTCAGTACACAGCTACTGCACTCACACTAAAGCTGCTGAATAGTTAACGGTGAAGCAAAATTTCACCGTTCACATTTTGCAACACACTGTAGCTGAGACTATCACCTCACTGCAACGCCATATAGAGAAAAAAATAGCACTATAACCACATTACCTAAGAGGTCGCTGTTAACTTGGGTGCAGCATTGCCTTGACAGGTACGTTGACTCTAATTCCAGCTCTGCCTTTTTCAGCAGAAATGAAAAGACCCTTAGGGGAAGGTCATTTTCAAGTCATCCCATCTTGAGCTGGGAAACAAATCTATTCACAAGACCAATGAGGGCACCAAGAGCAGCCTCGACATAATATTTATATCTGAAAATGATACAACTGAAGAAATACTCTGGGGAAAAAAAACCAACAACCAACCAAATTAAAAACAAACAAACAAACAACGCAAACAAACAAACCAAAAAACCAACCAGATTCTCAGAGGCAACAAATAGCTTCGTATAATTCACTCAAGTTTTGTGTCTTATTTTGATCACCTTCAAGTTCACTAAAATCAGACCCAGCTATGTAAGGTGGTAGATGAATAAATATTTATCACACACAGAACCAATGATCATACTTGGGAGATCTTCCTAGAGGAGGTAATAGAATAAGAGCAGGGAAGGAGGTTGACAGGAGATTTGGGAATCAGAAACATGGTTGGTGTGGTACATGGAAGTAGCAAGGGAGGGACGCATCTTAAAAGCGGAAGGAGTGGAGAGAAGTGGGAGCACGAACTTGGTGAAGGGCATGGGAAAGAACACATGGATTGTCAGAAGTGGAACCTCTAGGCTCATAGGAGCAAGGCAAGGTTAAAAAGAAAGGTATTAAGCAGTGAAAACCACCCACTGAAGAGCTGAAAATTGATCCACTGTACACAGCTAGGCGAAAAGGATCCTGAGGTGCACCAAAGAAAGTGTGACCAGCAGGTCAAAGGTGATTTTCACCTTCTACTTCACTCTCATGAGATGCCACCTGGAGTGCTGCATCCAGCTCTGGGGCCCCCAGTGTAAGACAGACATGGACCCATTGAAGCGAGTCCAGAGGAAGCCACAAAGATGAGCAGAAGGATGGAACACCTCTTCCGTGAAAACAGGCTGAGAGAGCTGGGATTGTTCAGCCTGGAGAAGAAAAGGCTTCCGGGAGCACATTCCAGTACCTAACAGGGGCCTACGAGAAGGCTGAAGAGGGACTTTTAACAAGGGCATACAGTGACAGAACAACGGGAATAGCTTTAAACTGAAAGAGGGTAAGTTTAGATTAGACATTTGGAATAAATTCTTTCCTGAGAGGGTGGTGAAGCATCGGAAGAGGTTGCCTAGAGTAGTTGTGTATGCCCCACTCCTGGAAGCGTTCAAGGCTAGGTTGGATGGAGTTTTGAGCACCTTCCACTGTTCTAGTGTGGAAGAAGTTGTCCCTGCCCAGCACAAGGGGTTGGAACTAGATGCTCTTGAAGGTTCCTTCCAACACAAATCATTCTACGATAAAGAATAAAAAGGACTCAGACAACCCAGAAGCACGAGGGATTGTGAGGGATTATCTAGAGAAAATGAGCAGAAGAGCAGATGACACATTCCTCCTCAGCCTAGATCAGAGAAAAAGAGTCCTGAGGCTCGTCACTCTAAGTCACCCATAGATCTCCACAACACAGAAATTCTTTCATTCCCCTTTTGGGTGCTCATTCACATACGGAGCAAAGATCTGACACTGCACCACCTTTGTTCCGGTACCAGGCTTTGGAGCCATCAGCCAGGAGAACCTATCTCTCTTGATGGTTTTTACAGCTGTCTGTATGATGGTACAGTATAAAACCAAAACAAGAGAAGAGAATGGATTGCTGTTCTAAGCAGCTTAAAAACACATCTTAAGTAACAAAGACTCTACTAAAATAGCATTATTGAAGTTAAAAAAGTCAGTCCTCATAACTTAGAAAATCCTTAATTTTGGTAATTTCCAATTCGGAAATGTTCCAATTCCGAATTCTTGTTTTGATGTACCATTATGGTAGCATTATCTGCGTATGGCAACTGTGCATGTTGCTCCTGTGAAATCATATTTCATACTACTTTACGCCTCCTAGGGCAGGAAGAAATGTGGGGGAAAAACACCAAAGAAAAGAAAATAGAAAAATTTTGAAGAATAATGCTGATGTATATATATCCCAAAAGTAGGAAGTTTTGAATATACCCATTTTAAATTGGAAAATTAGTCATTCAGTTATACAGGCTCAGAATATTTGCTTCCAGGACAAACCTAGAATGATAGTGTAGTTTTTCACCTTGGTGAAAACTTGTATCTCACTAATTCTTTGAGGTTCCTCCATTTCATCTCAAATCATTCATCTCTAAAGACAGCAAACACAGCAAAATCTGTCACAAAGGCTTGAAAACTTATTTCCTTTGGGTTTTTGTTTGCTTAACATGGTCTGTCAAGGAATCAATACCTATTCTCATATGCACACAAAGACAAGTAATCTTAAGCATGCATATGAATAAAAGACAGCAATAGATTTATGCAACTGGGACACTGCATAATCTAAGTTTGTAAACTCCTTTAAAGACCTTTATAGAACTAATTATAAAGGTAGAAAAAGATCTATCTCAATTAGGACCATACTTGCTTATGTAATGTTTTGGTGCAAATACAATGACAAGGTAAATTGTAAATTCTGTGTGAAACCAATATACCAGAAAGGAAATAAAATGTTCTACGTGCAACGCTTCAGGAAAGGCCTGGCCACTCATGACTGACAAAGTGGTTGGCAATTTTTCAAATCCTCTGTTTTCTTCTGTTATCCAGAAGGATAGATTAAAATTCCCAGTAGCATTTTGAAGACATCTCACTGATTACAAGAATTCTGATAATATAGTCAGGAAGTGGAAACAACAGTATGTGATTTGCCACTACCCCTAAATGAGAGATCAAATTTCAATAACTACGTTTCAAATACTTACAATCAGCATTGCAGCAAAAGACTTCAAACATTCCCTTTCAAAAAAAAAAAAAAAAAAAGAGCACTTCTCTGAGTATAAAGGTTACATTTATTGAGCATATTTTTGCATGCTATTATTTACCAAGACCTACTTTATTTAGTAGAAATGATCCATTTGTATCTTCTTTATAAATTTTGCATTGAAGTCCAAGTTCATGCACATTATGATAACTAATATCTTCTTTCTACTCCTGGAAGAGAGGCCCCATAATTATATCATTAGCACAGTGAGCATAGCTCCATTTTTCTTCAAGAGCAATACTGCATACATAAGAGCAAAGTCTGGCTTTCCTTCCAGAATCTCAAGTGTGTCTCTGGACAAGAACGACCTCTCACTACACAAATGTGAGAGAGGTAAAGATTACACAGAGATGGTGTGAGCTACACTAAGGTTAGGATAAATGATTTCCAGCCAACAGGGTAGACAAAGAAACAGGAACAAACGGTGAGAATTTTCATCAATAGACTTCGCTGGCTTAACAGGATTTAGATGTTCTATACATATAAATTATACCCATTTATTCACGGTGTGTTACCGGTCAACAATTGCGTGAATATTCTCAGCAGAGCTGGGGCCTTCTGCATATCTTGCTGTAATAAATGTGGAGCTTATGAAATGGCTGGATAAGAAATGAAACAAACAATGAATTATTTCTCTCTTGGGGACCAAGAGAAACTTGTCTCATTTTGGTCTTAACACACAGGGATGACCCATGTGAATCAAAACAAGGGAAAAAGTTTACATGAACTGGAGAACCAAGAAGTGCTGATGTTTTGCATAAGTTTTAGCCTCCTTTTTGTGCTGCGCTCCTTGATAACAAATTTTGATCTGGGGACAGCTTCTGCAGCAGATCAGTGGTTTTGACTGTGAATTACTCTGGTGACCCAGAGGCCAGTAAAAAGCCTTTGTTCTCCATTAGGAATGTTTTACTGAGACATTCAGAACATTTCCAGCAATAAGTAAATAAACCTATAATTCAACTCCCTTCACGAGTTGAATGATAGATCATGAAGAGCCACTGACCAGGATAAAAGACATCAGACCGGCATTTTAGGTTGTACCCAGATGCAACAAGCCCCTGAAGTGACAGACACCTGAACCAGATGCCACGTAGGCAGCACATAGTGGTATACTACAATTATTAATCAAGGAGGAGACAGAGAGCTAGAGACACGAATGAAAAGATCTAAGTGCACTTGCACATCACCAGAAGAATAAAAGGGGAGTGCATCACCCATTCTCCTAAACTGCCAGTATTTTCATCATTTTACTTGGAAGCAGTGGATTCTGTTGCCAGAGTTTTGATCCAACCTGTTTTCTTGTGTAAAAGAGTGGGAAAGTTATAGTGAGTTTTTTGTAACATAGCACAGAAAGTTAATTTATGGCAAAAGGCCTCAGCACATGCCTGCAACCAATGGCTTGAGTATGGCTCAATGTACTTTCCCTCATCAAGGGTGAGTCCCAGAGCCCAGGCGAATATTTATGTCTGGCAAATACTTCATTTAGCAATGACAACATTAAAGCATGTCCTTTTTATTATTCCCCTGCCTCCACGGTCTCTCCTTTCCCGTAACTCATTTGGAAAAAAAAAAAAAAATCAAAGCCACCAACATATTTCCACACAAAATTTTCCAAGAGTCCAGACCCTGAATGAAGGTCATCTTTCACATTTGCAAGGCTTCAAAGCAAACATGCAATCTATACAGTTCTTTTATACCACAAAAACTTACACTCACTGAAGTCTAAGTCACATAACATCCTTCTGTCAATATTGCACGTGCCTTTCGGGTACGTCACAGCTGTCAAACTAGAAATGCATGGCTTGAACCTTGCTGCTCTTTGTGCCAGGTGAGGTTTTTTAGCCAGTATCCTGCTGAAACTCAGTCTTCTAGTCTCTAAAATCCTCAAAACTATCACCAATAACTTGAAATTTAGCTTGAAAGGCCTATTTTTAATTGAACTCCTCATAAGAATTCAAAGCTTTTAATTAAGAAAAAGACAAACAGCTTTTAAGAGTCTATAAGATTGCAAATGTGTAAGAACCATTTCCACAGACTTCATAATCTAATGTTAATTTAGAGAAACTGCTTTGAAACCATAGTTTGAAACTGCTGCTTGAAAGCCATGGTCATTCCTTCTGATTTTTAATATTTAGGAAATATAAGCAAAAACCAGTGCAACCCAATGCAAGTGATGAACCTACCAAATTTTTTAAGCATTATGCATAGCTTTATATGATAAGGCCACCCACTCACTGCAGCTGCAGCTGAACAAGCCATGTGCTAGCAGAGACAAATAGATTTACAATAAGATACAAGTATGTAATCCAATAATAAATAACTACACCAAAGTCTTAAACCAAAAAGTTTCATAAGTTTTAAAACAAAGTTAGGATGGGGAATTATTTTACCCATCCTCTTCTTGGGACACAGTCACATTGAGCCTTACTCTTGCAGAGAGATTGCCCTTTGAATAGAAAGCCATTTGTCAGCAGCTGAAGCTTCACAGCGTTACCATCTAGGGTTTGGCATGTCAGTAGGATACTGACAACTGAGGCATCAGAGGCACTGGGAAGCAGCAGGAATACTGATTATGGCACAACTGCATATGGAAAAAGGGTAAGAATTCCAGCCCACTGAGAATTTTTATGGAAGCTGTATTCTGCTGGACCAACCTTTTATTGATGATGTAGCCACAGGGGCTCATTAGGCATCTGCAAACTACAAGGATTTTATATATAGCCCAAACAACAGGTAACTGTAAATTGTAGCGTTTACCTTTGTTTCGGGAAACTGAAATTAATTCCACCAGTCACTGAAAACTCAGGCTGCAAACCTGTTCTTTGACCTCTGTTCCTTTGACCACAGCCATGAATAAGCCTTGCCTCTTTCTCTGGCAACTTTCCGTTCAGCCTAAGTGCCATTCATTACATAAACCTGAAATTCAGCATCTCAACCAAGAAGTGAGGCTTTTAGACTTTAACTATGGTTTGCAATATTTAACAGAACCTACCTGTTTTCTGGCAATAACTGGCTGCAATTGCCGTTGCTAAGTTGAAGCTCATTTATAAATCAGCTGAATAAGGGAATAATTAACAAAACAGTAATGAAAATATGATGTCATGTTACTGGTGAAGGAATGTGGAAAATTTCATAGTGGGTCATAATGGGAACATTATTCAGTATGGGAATTCTTCCCAGTTTAAGAGGCATGTCCCATTAAGAGATACATGATTTATTTCAGATTTTGATTGTCTTCTGACCTATGACTTTTGTCTTATCATATGAAGTGCACTGTCTGATAACAGAGAGGAACCAGAAGAGTTAATTGAACAGCCAGGTGATAAAGACTAATAAATCCCTGGATTTCTACTTGGTGAGTACATATTAATAGGTAAGGGGAAGTAAGCAAAAGCCAGGCAGGGTGACTCATCAGTTCTAGCAATGTAAGAAAATTAGATTTTAAGTGGAAAAAGATGTTTCCTAGGAAACAGCATGATCTGCTTGTGGAACATCAAACACGAGCAATTTCCTAACAACAGCCATGGCTAAATTGATCTACTGCACCTCAAACAGCTTTATCAGTGAGAGAGAGATTGAGTCCCTTTTATATTTTCCTAGTTACCATCATCAATTTGTCTATTATTTGACTCCTTCAGCTGTTACCTTTCTGACCCTCCACAAGTACAAGTATGATATTTGCCATTATCTAATTGGAAAGCACGTTTTGCTTTCCCTCATCTTTTCTGTCTCTCTCTTTTGCAGCAAGCTCTGGATTCCGCTATTGCTGCTGCCACTGAGCCAGAAAGACGTGAGCATGTACCGTGGTATGCAGCAGGCATCAGCTCAAGCAAGTGTTCTGTTTGAAACCCTCCACTTTGCAGCAATGAAAAGTGAGCTGCAACATAAGCAACCTCCTGGGCTCCCTGCTCTGAGACGTTCAGTCTATGGTACATTCAGCCCACCTATACAATTTACACCGGATCAAAATCTTTCCCTTTATAGAACACTGTCTACATTTTCATTCCAATAAATTAAAACCCTTACATTTCTGTGAAAGCATATGACACTTTGCATTGTGCCCATAAGATATCAAGTATTTTAGATGCTTTGGAGGAGAACATTTGTTCTCCTTGATAATTTCCAATGCAGATTGTTCAATATGAGTAAGTTACAGCTGATGCAATGCAGAGACTGTCTTCAGAGCATGACCATAGATTTCTGAGCATAAATCAGTGCATGTGCTGACTGTGTGCAGTCAGACAGGGAATTCTAGAACCAGTCAGGTCATCAGCACTCGTGCTACACTCCCATGTGTCCTGTGACACTGAGCAGCAAAGGCATATCTGTTCAGCAAAAATGCTCTCAGAGCACTTGGTTTTCTGGACATGCCTCTGTGCTTTAATATGCACATGCACACTGAATTCCAGGTATCACAAAGCAAGCAAATTTACTCTAGGTGCACACATAGAGATGCATCCTATCCTAATGTCAAGGCATTCAAATTCCTCCTAGACAAAATTTCCTGGCAGAAAAGTGAGATATGTCTGAGGAAACCCAAATACCTGGTAGCTCTAATCCTGGCCACTCTCGAGCTATCACAATGGATGAAGACAACTGCCAAAATTAAGAGCCAAAACTTAAGTACGCTGCCAAATTCAGCATTACTGAAGCATTTGCAAGCATACTGATTGCACAGAGATTTGCAAATGGAGAAAAATACATAAGACCAAATCCATTCACGCTTACAAATTTGTCTACTGTGCTACTTGTGAGGAAACAAGAAAGAGAGACATTATAAGTCTCTTCCACATCAGAGTTGCTCTCAAAATGAACTAACAAAGTATTCTACCTACTACGAACCCGTGTAACAGAGGTTTTATTATTACTACTGCTACTAATTCGGAGATTCCGATGCAGGCAGAAATTATGAAATCCCAAATTCAGAAAACTTGTACTGCCTAAAATAAAGCAACATGTTCTAGAAAACTTGAGTTCTACTATATCTGAATTCCATTGACAATGGAAGCTGTCCTTCAATGTGAATTTCTCCACCACCAGCTATGCATCAGCAAGTCACACATGGAACAAAAAACCATGTGAAAGTCAGATAAAGTGAGAGAAGAGACTTCGTGTTATGGATTTCTGGCTCCAGAGTACTGTAAAGAGATGGCATGGGGAGAGTTAACCCACTGTAATGGATTCTTTGGATTTGCAGCAATGATTTTATTGTCATCAAAACAAAGCTGGAAAGTCTATCTCTTTTCCAGCCTACTAAACAGAACAAAATTCCCCAGATCTTGGTGAAGCCAATGGCAAACTGTTTAATATCAAGAATTACACACCCCCTACCACCATCACCACTCCCAGAAAGCTCACATAAAGTCTTCTCAACAAAACTCTTATTCCTGCAGTGTTTTCCCTAACCTGCACCTTCACAATGATAAAAAAAAACAAACCTTTTTTTCCTTCCTCTCACAGTTTACAGCTTCGTTTCAGCTTAAGACATATTTAGGATTAATGCTTTTATTTTAAAGGAGTAAGATTAAGTATTTTTAGCCCCTGTGAAACAAGATGATGTATGCTGCAATTGTCAAGTCCCTGTTAAATTGCATGTAGCACATTCTGTAGCTCATAAATATTTAAGATGACTAAATAATTATCCTAGACTCCTCAACTTGCCTTTCCTTATTAGTTCCATGGGGAACAAGGAAAGCATTTGTTCTTCTTCAGCCATACAGACAATTATTATATTGCAAAATATCCTCTTTCTGTTGTTGGTGATGCTGCTACATGATTCTCTCCTATTGTGGTGTGAGGGAATTAGCCTCTTTCAGAGGACAGAAGAGCCCCCACTTCCTCAGCAGATCAATCCAGCAAGCTTGGCAACTTTTCCAAAACATCTCCATCAAAGCAAACCCCATCTCTCTTAATTCCACCCCTAGCCTCCTGTTTCCAGTAGCAGAGGGTAAGAGCACCCTGAATTATACAGGATTCAGAGTGTCAAGCAGGGAAGCATGTCTTTGCTTGGAGCAGTTCAGTGGGGAAGTGACAGGGGCTGAATGGATGCAGGTGTATCTATTTAAACCAGTAGCTGTAAAGAGGAGGGTGAGCTAGCAGCCTTCTCACCATGGAAGAGCATTGAACAGAATTTTTACTGTTGCTTTACAGCTTAGTCTCCTCTCTGCCTGTTTTCAATGCAGCCATATGGTAGCAAGCAGATACTCGCAACCTAATAGCAGATGAAGAGCCTGCACACTGTCACAGGCAGCAGGCCATGCCCCAGCAGTCGGAGTGGCAACACCCACCAGCAAAGCCAAGGAAAAAGAGCTGCCTCCCAGATGGCTGGGATGCAGAGCTTTGTCTCAAAGCCTAAGCTTCTTGCTTCTGCAGCTGTCAGATCTGTCACCATGGTTCACTACCCGCTGCCAGCACCCCCATCCCCTTTCACTCGGGTGCAGTGCATAAGCAGAGCAGGAGCACAACACCAGCCTCCAGCGAGGGCCCCACCTTCGGAGTGCTCTTGTCATGTTGTGCTGGGATTAACTTGCCTTGGAATGCCACTGTAAAAGAGGGTGCATGACATCAAGTCAAAATAGCCCAAGTAGTTCCTGTAATGTGCATCTGTGCTGAACAGAAATCTACAATTGTCTAGAAAAAGCGTGGTGGCAGAGATCTGCCACTGTTGTGTTAAGAATTCAGCTTAGACACAGTGCCTAGACACTGAGGAAGGTGAGATGTGTAAGAACTGCAAACTTTGAAGCACTTTTCTTGCCTTATTCACATTTTTCAGATTCCCCTTCATTTTTAAATTCAAAATAATGAAAACAATAACATAGTTGGGACAGATCTATGTGGGGGACCACTGAGAAGTTAAGGAGTCTAAAGGCGTGAAATTAGCGTGCAGAAACCAAAGCATGTTACATACCTACGGGAATGCTCTCATTTAGAAATAAATTGGCTTAAAGTTCACTGTGGCTTAATACTCCCTGGTAGATCATTATTTCCAGTGACTGGGAAAACCAATATGTAAATCAGCATATTTTAGGGTGCACTTCGACAAGATTGCAAAGACTGTATAGTTTTACTGCTACCAAAATAGGTACAGGAGCAAGCAGCTGCCTCCCTTTCTCCCCTGTCACAATTTGCTTCCCTTCCTTTTTTTCTGGCTCTACACTTATTTGACCCCTCAATGGGCCTGTTCAATTAGTTAATTCAGCAGAAAACTAACAAGAAAAAAAAAAAAAGTGATAAGATGCAATAACCTGAAACTAAATTTGTAGTCAACATGGGGAGTTTTATATTAGGTCCTTATTATAAACTTTAGCTAGGATAAGTTTATGAGCTACAAGCCTGCAAGAAAAAAAAAAAACAAGGGAGGAAACAAAAAAATAAAACCAACCCCTACATGCCCACCAGTAACACAATACCTGCAAAATGTGAGGATTTAGTTAAGCTACATCAGTCAGAGATGGCATACAGTTGTGCTAGAACAGTCTGCTTCCCTTTTGTCTGGGTGGTAGCACTGCAAAGAGGATTCTGCCAATGTGGTTGTAATGGTGGAGGCAGCTAGGGACAAGCCTTTACCATCCTATCTCACTCATCCTATCTCATTAATTCCCCAGAGAATAAATAAGTCCAAAAACCAACTGACTGACAGACTGACCACTCCACAAAAACAGAGCAATAAAAAAACCAAAGGGGAAAAAAAAATTCCTCACAGATAATTCAAGCTTGCATGCTAGGTTCAGTATAAAATACATGACACACACTATTCAAAAAGTTCTAGAACTAAGAAAAAACAAGTTCGAAGTAGTATCTAAAAGTAATCCCATAAAAAACACTCCCTTTACAGCTGTTGCTAAAACATGGGAGGAAAGCAGTAACAGTAACAAGGAAATCATTTGACAATGAATGAGGATTTACAGTGACACTACTCAAATATATTTTGATGAAAGGGAGTATAATTACTGGTACAGATGCCATATAGAGGGCAAATATTTTACATTCTTCTCACCAGTATTGCTGTCCTTGTGTTCAGATTAAACAAGCCAGGCCAGATCAATAGGCAAAGTTTGAGACTGCAGTATGTAGTGCATAGAGCAAAGAATTGCAGGGAGGGAAGATTTTTGATAGTGCCTACTTCGAAAATGTCGAACTTCTACATCCTACCTTTTGTTCTGCATCTAGTATAGATTAAAGAAAATGAGCAAGACTTAATCCAGATAAATGTGAGAGTGTGGATTTGAATTAATCAAATCATCTGTACAAAAGCAGGAACAGTTTTCTATACAACAGTATTACCTCTGCTTAGGAAAGCTCTTGAGACCGTAAACCATTGGAAGCCGAGAAATTACCTGGGGAAAAGAGGTGAGGAGGAACAACCATTACTGAATGTCTGCTTTTGTACGTGCGATTTTACTGAGGCACTGCTACTGACCACTACTGGAGACAGGATCATGGGCTAGAGGAACACATTGCCTGACCTCGGCACAGCTATTCTTAATTCCTCCATGTTGTAGCTGCCTCCATCATTGTGCTAGGGAACAGAAGTGGTGTAAGCCTCTTTAGAACATGGGACAGAAGAAGCATTTCAATAAGCCAAGTCTTCATTTTACACAGACGTGTCAATCATATAATCCCTTGAGGAAGATCTAGGCTGACTTAGTGTCTTTGGATTGCCAGCAACGCTTTTTCAAAGCAAACAAACCATTGATGACGGAGATTTTGATCAAGTCATTCTGTTTGACTATAAAATGTACTTTCATGCAGAACACTGTCTTGAAAGATTGCACCAGGTGTCACAAATGACATAAACTGAAGATTTGTTGCTGCCAGCTTGGAATTGTTTATGCTGCAGAGCACTTACTGTTGATAATAAAGGGCCAAATTAAAACAGATTTTTGTGAGCGGTTCTGTGTCAAGGGAGATTGTTTCAGCTCAGACCCTGCAGAAGTCCAGTTCTATTAATTATTTTCATCAAGAAGTTAGGCCAGCACACACAAAACATACAGATGACACCAAGCCGGAATGGTTTGCTATTACAGTAAAAGAAAGGAAAAATAATCCAATGTTACCAATAAAAAAAATGCGTAAAGACAAATGCAAAGTACTGCATTTATTAAGGCTAAATCAAGTGCAAAACTGAGAAATGAGTGTAGACAACTCTTCTGAAGAGAAGGATTTGAAGCATTAGAGGAACACAGACCATTGACTCATTTCTAGGATGATACATAAAGGCAGCTATCACTTTGAGATGCATTAACAGAAATACCCTATGCAAGAAAAGGATGACAATTATTTATTCTGTTCAATACTCCTGAGATTTCAGTTGCAATGCTGCATTCAGATTTGAGAAGGATGAAGCCAAATGAGAGAGCAGCGGGGAGCTACATGACATAAAAGATCTGTGAGGGGAAAAAGGAAACTAAAGAGAATCGCAGCAGAAGAGATATGATGACAGAATGTAAAGGGTTGCTTTGAAGAGAAAGGTAACTAGTCATTCCCATGTCTAGTGGGGAGACAGGACAATAAAAGATTAGCTAAATTTCAAGCAGACAAGGTTTAGGTTAGCTACTGGAAAAAGCTTTTTAACTGCAAGGATTACAAAGGATTAAAAAAGATACTCAGAGCTCTAAAAATTTTTACCTACAAGGATTTTGGGAATAGATTTAACAAACCTTTGCTAAGGTGGTGTCAATTCTAAACACAACTGGTAGTTCCAGAACTTACAGAAGATTCCGGAAATCTCACATGGCTGGAAATCTTTAAATACCATGTTTTCCCTGCTGGGTTGATGGAAAAATCTTTATTTAGACATTTGGGATTTTTAAGCAGAAAATGAACTAATAAAGCAAGCTTAAAATGTACAAAAGAAAAATGTCACTCATTCACAAGAACAATTTCAAAAAAGATGCTGAGAAATAAACATAAATGTGAAGCACATTATTTACGACAATCTAATTCAGTCTCCTGTGGATGATATGAGTCATCTGAGTGGGCTTGGGGAGTAATTTTAGGTAAACTCACAGCAATTTATTCTGCAAAATAATGTTCATCAATATAATATTTACAGCTAGGTGAAAAGAGAGATGATATCTTGCTCTTTCACTTCTGATACTGGAGAGCTACATAAGCAGAATTACATTTTAAATACCAAGCATAAAAAGACATTTGGTATTAACATCTTATAGGAAAACTCAAGGCTTGCTAGTGAATGAAAAAGAGGCTACAGTGACAGTTTCCTTTCTTTAGTCAGTAGCCAGGGCAGCTCTGCTCAACCAAGTACTAAATTCCCTTTCCAAAATTCAAACTTAGACAGACAATGCAAAGTGAGTGCTTCCACTCAAAATTGGTTATAAAATGAGATATCATTCTTAGATTCCCTACTCTCCCTTTCAGGAGAATCTACTTGCATGCAGGCTTGCATTTTTTAATCCCAGAAGTTTAGAAAGAATCTCGGATCCCACAGTCAACTCAGCCTCAATCATACTTCTCGTTTTTCTAGGAGCCCTAGAACATAGTTGCAATATAAACTGAAAACTCTATTTCTGGAGTTCAGAAGTCAAGCCAAGTTGTTATATAAGCCCATGTACTGCTATCCTCTAATTCAAATCTTTGTTTCACACAGAACTAATTATTAGGAAAGAAGATAGACATAGGGAGGGGGAAATGCTCACTACCACATCCTCTAGATTAATTACCAGACAGCTTCAGCTATGTCTGAAGCAAGTGGAGAAATGTCAATCCATTCTCAAGAAGGCCAAAGTAATGTTCTTTGGAAAACAACAAAACATAATGATCTCTTCAGCACATGCATATACACGAGTAATCAGAAGTAACTTATGACGCTCAGGTGAGCAAATTCATCTCCATCAGTAAACAAAAAAAGAAGGTTCCCCAAAATAAAAATAATAATTAAAAAAAAAACAAAGCATTTTTCTGTATTCCTGTCAAAGACTTTCCTTAGTGACTGCATGCACAGTCCTGAGATTGTCCCAAGGCATTCCAAGTGAATCATTTATAATAAGAAGGGTTAGAAATGTGCATATTCAAAAATAACCACAAGCTGTGTATTTGTTTAGAACTATGTCCCCCTTGTGGATGAGTCAGGGGAATACAGACATGGATCAAAGGCAAAAAAAGGGTTTTTTTAAAAATCACGTAAGGGCTGGTTCCTGCCACAGAGAAGTCCCTCTGCAAATTCATAGAAACTTGTGTAGTGGGAAATTCAAGCTCAATTCTACTTTGAAAGAAGTGTCGAGTTCTCAAAAGTGTGTTTTTCTCTAGTGTGGAAAGAAATTATTCTTCTTAAAACAGAAAAAGAATATATGATCAATAATAATAATAAAGACAAGGTACACTCACACCAGGGATTCTGCCAGTCACATATAATACAATTTGAGATGGGGTCCCCAAGAGCCACAGGCGAACAGAATCACTTCCTTCTCTCAATATTAGGGCTTAATTATAGGGTTTAACCCCACGCTAACCTCTTCAGTTTTATTACCAGTTTCAGAGATATGATCCCATCCTACTACTTCAGTTCCTCCTGAGTGACATCAGAGAGATCAAAGTGTAATGCTGAATTTCCCTGCAGTTTGTTACACATCAAATCTAAAACAAGTAAAGTCCACATGACATACATGAGACATACTCATGTGACAAGGAAAAGGAAAAAAGCAAACTTAACCTTTAAACATCCAAGCCCTCTGCCCATAGATAACCTGCTCTTCAGAAAGAGAACATTAATGGAGACAAACAGCAACAGATTTGTCTAATGCCATCTCAGTGCACCCTCAGGAAAATCCTGCCCCCACACTACTACCCCTCACTAAGTACAGATAGATCACTTGGACCAAATTATGTTCTTGTCCACTGAAAAAAGAGAAATTTACCTCTTTTTAAAAACTACCTTGTAAACAACTGATTTACCTAGCTGCATATTACATGAAGCAAGATAATAACTCAGTGTTTACACGTTACTGCCCTTGCTACAGCACTTTTGAACAACAGAAATCTAGAATCTAAAAATGCCTCGGTTTAATAATTCTCGTATTTAATTTTTACAATTAGGTAGCATCATATAAGCAAGAGCACTTTTATCTCGATCAGAGTTTTTATAAAAGTCATTTCGCACTTTTTAAACAACTTCTCCCAAATAAATATTGATGATTGGACCAGTTTCCTGCTATGACATTCAATTTGAAAGAGCATGGTAGTATTTGTGCCTCCAAAAGCACTAGATTAGAAAAAACCCATAAATATTTGGTGCCTGGTTAAGTACTTCTTGAATGAAAATGGATAATAATAATGGATTTTATAACTGCAGTTATCAATTGCAAATAACATCACTGTACATTTTTTAAAAAATATGAGAGATTTTATGGGCTTTTTCCTCTGGTTTTTCTTTTTTATACATTCTACTTTACACTACGTTTTGATTTAACAGAAATATGTACAAACTACAACACATCTAGAACATAAATTCTAGAGAGGGACAGATTGCTGTGAAGATGCTACCTGCATTTAGATCCCTCTGAAAAGGCTTGGAGAATACATGTTTCTATAGTTACTGTTCTATGTTTCCAACATGTAATAAGACTCTATGTGGAGCGAGAACTTATGACTTTTAACTTGCAAAATGGATCAGGAAACCTTCCTTGCTCAGCTATGCCAATGTATCAGCACAAATTCACAGGTAGAGGCTCCAAGACCAAGATCAGGCTTTAGGATGCAGACAAAAAGAAAATACATGCACTCGTAGAGAGCTAGTAACCCTTGAGTGGGTCAGCAGCCACGAGCAGACAGCAAACATGGCCAAATGTCCCTGTCCTGGGGCCACTTCAGAGCAGCTGCAGTGCTCTCTACAAGGAGGATGTAGCAAGGTGGGGGTCAGTCTCTTCTCCCAAGGAAGAAGTGATAGGTCAAGAGGAAATGAGCACAAGTTGCACCAGAGGATGTTTAGATTGAATACTATGAAAAATTTCTTTGTGGAAAGGGTTGCCAAGCATTGAAACACGCTGCCCAGAGAAGGGGTTGAGTTGCCATCCCTAGAGGTATTTGAAAGTCATATAGATGTAACAATTAGGGACATGGTTTAGTGGTGGACATGGCAGTGCTGGGTTAACTGTTGGTCTTGATGATCTAAGAGATATTTTCCAACCTAAAGGATTCTATGATTTTATGTCTATCCTGCATTGCTTGAAACCAGTGACACTCCACGGTCATTACACGCAGGGTGCAAGGTGTACTATTTTTAGAAAGATACAAAGGTGAGAAGTCTTTAACTCACCATACTGCACCTCTCAGACACTCCTTCTGCACAACTTATTTGCTAAAACTGTTCCAAACTCAAGAAAAAAGAAGGAGAGCTTTTAAAACTTTTCTTATTTTATGTGTCTTTAGCTTATTAGAAAGGATATTGTTTCTAGATCTAATCCATAACTTCTCACTCTTTGGTTCAGTCAAATTCCAAGTACACATAGAAAAGCAGAGAGAATGAGATCTCTCATGAAAATGACACTGCTGTTACTTATTTGACTGCTGCACACCTTCACATAGCAGTGTGACACAAACCTCAACTACCTCACCTAACTTCTTGGAAAAACAAAACATCATTTCTAGCAGTTTCTATCAAAACTCCTTTGTCCACTAACAAAACAGTTCCAAAATTCCCCTATGAGCAGAAAGCTCTGCTTGGAATACCACCTTCCGTATTTTATGCTATTGCTGTATAAATGCAAAATGCCATCTTATTGTGTATGTACCTATGTAGACAGGAATATCTGAATACAGGGGAAGATGGCTATCATTTGTTTATTAGTAGGATTTTTGACACTTTCTCATATAACATTTTTATACTATGTGACTAAAACCAAAACAGGTTAAATGAAACTGTTATAACTGTGCACATATATAGCTATTTGACAGAAAACTGTGCTCTAAATAATTATCAATGGCTCAGCATTAAAACAAAGTATAGTAAGATGAAACTCCACAAGATAGTTGTCTTCTTCTTATGCAACTGAAAATCACAACTAATCAAATTTGTATGACGCAATAAGTATGCTCATTAAACATGCAAATGACAACAGTGTAGAGGTGACTTAAGCATGCTTGAACCGTTGTTATGGTTCAAAAATATTGGAAAGCTGGAATTTAAAAACGAAAGATACTAATCACTAAAGACAACTTCCTACAAAAATAAGCAAACTCTGCAAACAAAAAAAGTGATTTATTAACTGTTTTGCAGAAGGCATAGAGAGGATGTCGGTGAATATGAATTACAAGCTAGAGTAAGGCAAGAATGTTGTGTTTTTAAGAAAAAGACAAATATGATCTTGACATGCATAAATAAAACTATTGTTGGCAAGTCATACTCAGTAATCATCTTGCTAATGGTGCAGCTAATAAGATCTCTATTACATGTTTCAGTTGGACAAAGTCCAGAGTAGATCAATGAGAAAGAGGTCTACAAAATATGATCTATATGGAAAAAGGGAAGGAACAGTAGTTATCTAATCTAGACAAGACAAGGCGGAAAAGTGGGATAATATATTAAGCACAGCAGAAAGGAATGAAAACAAATTGGTTTTCTTGTCCTAATTGAAGATGGTGTAACTGAAGAATTTAAATTATAGTAAAAGAAGGAGGAAGGAAGAAAGAAAAAAAAGAAGAAAAAACTTTGTAGCAGTAAGGGTGGTTACAGATTTTACAGATTGTTTAAAACTTTATGGAAACTCTAGCTGGAAAGGTTTTGGTCTTAAAAAGAAAGATCAGATAAAACTCATTCAGGAATGTTTTTAAATTGTTTTGGTGGACTTTGGGGACAAAGGGTTGAATTAGATGACCTTTTTAAGGTTTTTTCAGTCCTTTGATTCTCCTTACATTGTTGTTGTGCTGTCTTTTGAATCTTAAGGTGAGTCAGAACTGGCAATTTCATGCACTACAGTTGGTTACTGCAGGTAAAAATTCTAGACAAGCAGTTGATTTTTCAGCACTCGTTACACAGACACATAGGAAAATGGTGCCTGTTGAACTTTTGGCTGCCTTCGAGGCCATCTCTTTACATCTGCATTCCTTCATCATATCTTCCCAGAAAGTCATGCTGGGTTATGGTGCTATGTACCATCATGATCTGTTTACTCTTTATAATTTCCAGTTAATTTCATCAGCTGCACATCACTTGAAGCAGTACTTCAGTTTGCCCTTGAAGTGTTCTCTTCTCCTCAGATGCGTGCTTTGTTCTTCAGTTTATCATACCACAGCTTCCTTAACATTCAGGTATTTTTCATTCAGCACGCATAACAGGCCCAAACAAATGAGTAACTACAAAGTTTTGCATCCTAGCAGAATAGAAAGGCATCATCTTCCTGTCAATCTTGACCCGATGTAGGAACAGCACTAGTAAGTTTTCTGCCCGGAGGAAATTCTCAACTTAAAAAAAAAAAGTTTAAATACCACCACTTATTCACAGAAATTAAAATTCTTTTTCTTCAAATTTTATGTGAATGTTCTACATATTTAATAATGAAGTCAGTCCAGAAAAGCGTAGATTTTCTTCCTGCACAATAGAGAAGTAAAAATATAGTATGTCACAGTATAAATACAGTTATAAGGACATTTTCTCAGGAAAGTTTCCCATTCAAATAATTGACATCAGACCTTTTTGATGTGACACAATATGATTTATCACACTGGAGTCATATTGGTACATAAACATCTAGATTACCAGATGTATTTACTATGTTTGGGACCTACAGGGAGATACTGAAAGGAGGACAATGTAGTTTTCTTACGAACCCATTCCAGAAAAGAGAGAGAAGTTCTCAGGTCTGTAATGCTAACCCTCTGTCCTGGTTATAACATACAGCACAATAAATGCCTAAATTACTGGCAGCTGGAACAATTTATAGGAAATGTGTTACTAGCAGCACATGCTTAAAATAGATTTTAACTTTGGGAAGCTAAAGTTGCATATCCATATTTTCTTCTCAATAGGAGAGTGACAGTTCATTATATATTTACAACTATTTCCAGTTAATCAGGTTTATTTGCAGATTCTGATTCTCCTCTAGGGAATTGCACATAGCTGGGGTTAAAAACTGGAGCACTTGTCGTGCATGGATGACAATGGGACATCGACACTGAAGAACGGATTATTCCAGTAGCAGATATTTAAGACACTAAGGAGGGGCTTGGACAAACACAGCAAAGTGTTGCCTGCAAGAGTGTGTGAAATAAACTCGTTTCACGTTCATTCTCATTCCCAGTCATTTAGCAAAGGTGCAAAATCTGGTGTAACTGCATTTTTTATAATGACAGTAGGAGGTCTACAATATGTCATGACTAATTCTGACAATCACAGCCTATCTGCGGTTGTCATAGAAGTTAATGATGGATTGTTAGAAACCACTTCAGCCTCAGGCAAAGCCCTGGGAAGTTAACTACTAGGACAATCTCTAATAAGCTGCAAAAACCAGTTTATGGGCTATTTTGGGGATTAAATTTACTTTTTCTAAGAGAAACTTTACTAAGACATCACCCAGTTTTAAAATCAGGCTCAAGTAGTAGTCAGAGATCAGTGCATTTCCATCCATCACGTAATTATGACAGATAGCTAGAACACATAGGAAACATGTTACAATTCATATTTATAGTTATTTTGAATTTATTTAAATTGCTAGAAATAGCAGGAAACTTTGTCAGAAGATTTTAGTGAAGGTCATATACAAATACCACTTCGCCTCACTATACTATGACTTCTTACTGAAAACCAGCTCTTCACTAATGTCTCTTAACATCATTAACTCTTACTGGAGACAATAACTCTGCCTCTAATCATGAAACAGAGGTTAACCAACAGTAAATATGCAAAAAGCCAGTGTTTCTCAGAGCTGCCATGCAGGTTCACTTTCTTACTTTGAAAATAGGCTCAGCACTATGATGTTATTTGCTTGCAGCTCACTCCTGTAGTTTTTCATCTCCAAACAATTCTATGACTGAACCTGCAGAATATGTACCCTTAAGGAAAAAGGCCTGAAAACTATTAGTAAGTCAAGATGGCAAGAAACTAATCAGAGGAACTCCAGGAGCAGCTCGGAGACACTCATATGCTACTGGCTAATGAGGAGGGATGACTTGCTTCTGATAATGAATAGAAGAAAAATAAAAAACAAAAAGCCTAGAAAAAGAGGACTCCCCATGGCCTGTGATTAGTTTGGGAGTTTTTGGGTTTGGTTTTGTTTTTATTGGAAGACTCTTACTACTCTTACAGAAGCCTAAGTGCAGCTTAATCCTGACATGAAAGCACTTTGAAGGATCCAAGTTTATCTGGCATCAAACAAGCTTTACATATAGTGTGTAAGTCAGGTCCTCTTTTCTGCATGGAAGTAGAAAGAATATCTCAGTAGATATATCATTAAACTGCCATTCTGCAGATCTGGGCTAATTTCAAAGTTCAGTCACAGTTACTGGGTATGGAACGAGAAAGACCCATTGCGGCTGAAAGCTCAATCTCATCACTGTTCATAAAAAACTGTAGTGTAAACTGAAGTGCAGTTAATAACTATTTAGTGAGCTGGTAAAAAAATAATCTAATCTTGCAAGAATGTACTTTTGAAGAGCTCAAAAGCAGTCCACCATAATTTACCTTCAATTCTTTGTGTTATTGCATTACTGGACAAACATTCTAAGAAATCAAGAGAGTTATTTTGTACTCATGTTGATAGAACCGAAAGAAGACTTTAATTCTTTATTAGCATTCTGTTCAAATATTAATAGGTTTAATCTTATTAAATCAGATTATCCATATTTTTGAAGACCAGAAAACATATAAACAATGAATTAAGCCAGAAGTTCATAACTGAGCTAAAAATTCAAGAAGTCCTAGTTGAATACTCCTCAACAATGGAAAGACTAATTCCTTTCTTTTTATTTCTCTATTTGCTCATATGCCTCCTCTTTGTTCACATTCCATACTAAATCTACACTGTCATGAACTTCAAAGCTGAGTGGAAAAAAACAGGAACAAACCTGAATTACTTGTCTTTGACATTCTCTTTATGATTAGAATATCTGTCAAAGGCAAATAAAAGGGGGGAAAAAAGCACAAGTCCATCCTTTTTTCAAAAGATATAATCAAAGAATAATTTAAGCTGAAAAAGGACAGTAAGATTGAATACAACTGCAAACCTAACACTGCCAAGTCCACCATTAAACCATGTCCTTATGTGACACATCTACATGCTTTTTATTATAATTTACAGAAAGACTTGGTGAGTCAGATCTACATTTGGCTGGGAGATTACCATAAGCAACATTTGAACAGATTTTGCCATGAGCATCACTATGCACTTAATGAAAGTACCAATTAAAGTAGTAAAAATATCTTTGAGATGTACCTACACAGTAAAACAGAATTGGGAAATGACCAGCACAAGATTCGCATCATCACCCTGCATTGCATACTTTGGGTTTTCAAGGCATCTTCAGTTACAACACTGAAGCCTGACAATGAAAAATGTACTGTTAAAAGATTAATCCATTTCCTACCACACATGCCTTTTATCCAGGGATCAGGTCAGGCATTGGAACAGGCTGCCCAGGAACATAGTGGACTCACCATCCCTGGAAGAGTTCAAGAAACTATTCGATATAGTAGCACTTAGTGCTGTGTTTAGGTTGACATGGTGGTAGTTGGTCAAAAGTTGGACTCAATAGTCTTGGAGGTCTTTTCCAACCTTAATGATTATATGACTGTGGCAAGATACTGCTGCCCAGGTGGAGAACCTGGTACATCACATGGATGCTCATGTACCAAGACCTAGGCCATTGAAGAACATCAGATTAACCAACAGATAGATCAGGTGGCTAAAATTGAAGTGGCTCAGATGTATCGTAAGTGTGCATTATTTCTAGC